>CAUYLG010043530.1:0-24471 GCA_963573385.1 Cacajao melanocephalus
GGTCAAATGGTATTTCTATTTCTAGATCCTTGAGGAATCACCACACTGTCTTCCACAATGGTTGAACTAATTTACACTCCCACCAACAGTGTAAAAGTGTTCCTATTTCTCCACATCCTCTCCAGCATCTGTTGTCTCCTGTATTTTTAATGATCACCATTCTAACTGGTGTGAGATGGTATCTCATTGTGGTTTTGATTTGCATTTCTGTAATGACCAGTGATGATGTGCTTTTTAAAAATGTTTGTTGGCTACATAAATATTTCCTTTTGGGAAGTATCTGTTAATATCCTTTGCCCACTTTTTGATAGGGTTGTTTGTTTTTTTCTTGTAAGTTTATTTAAGTTCTTTGTAGATTCTGGATATTAGCCCTTTGTCAGATGGGTAGATTGCCAAAATTTTCTCCCATTCTATTGGTTGCCTGTTCACTCTGATGATAGTTTCTTTTGCTGTGCAGAAGCTCTGGAGTTTAATTAGATCCCATTTGTCAATTTGGCTTTCACTGCCATTGTTTTCAATGTTTTAGCCATCAAGTCCTTGCCTATGCCTATGTCCTGAATGGTATTACATAGGTTTTCTTCTAGGGTTTTTTTATGATTTTAGGTTTTATGTTTAAATCTTTAATCCATCTTGAGTTAATTTTTGTATAAGGTATAAGGAAGAGATCTGATTTCAGCTTTCTGTATATGGCTAGCCAGTTTTCCCAATACCTTTAACAAAGAGGGAATCCTTTCCTCATTGCTTGTTTTTGTCAGGTTTGTCAAAGATCAGATGGTTGTAGATGTGTGGCATTGTTTCTGGGGCCTCTGTTCTGTTCCACTGGTCTATATCTCTGTTTTGGTACCTTTCTTGGTACCTTTGCACATACTTTGTAGTGTGCAAACTCCATCAACCCTCAGTCGACTCCTTGGATTGGTATCCTATTTCTGCCCTTAATAGCTATGTAACTTTGGGCAAATTACTTTCTCAATTTCTTTCCTTGTAAAATGGAAATCATGGTGCCTACTTCAAGGCTTCTGTTAACAATTAAATGTGTAGTGTTCCCACAGTGTCTGGCATGTAGTAAGTGCTCAGTAAATGCTCTCATAGCCTCCTGTACTGTGAATTGTCTATTTATATGACTCACGTAGTGCAGCTGAAAAAAGCACTTTAATTCACTGAAGTTGTCTTTCCCTCCCTGAGTGTGCAGAGTTAAGTAGGGACAAAAAGCATCACCTAGTTTTTAGACAAAGAAAAGTGTGAGGAAAAAAAATCTCCCTGGTCACTAGCTGAATAATGGGCAACATTCATGCAAGTCTTCATGCTAAGTTTGTTTGCTTCCATGTCTATTAATATAAAAGTTACATCCTTCCCATCTTTGATTCTTTTCCTTATTAGCAAGATTCAGATTTCTCTCTGGCCAAGTTTTACATCCTACTTTGCCTACTTAATAATTATATTGACAGTCCAGCCATGGCAGAGTATTTTATTTTGGCCCAACTCACCTGGTGAGAATAACTAGAAGAGCTGGATAAATATTAAAAACTATTTGTCTGAAAGCATTGAAGAATGACTGTGGCAACAGGGACTGGAAATGACCAAGATCCTGAAAAGAGGGGAAGTTTAGAGAGGTGAACCTGACATTGAACATCAGACATTTGTTCAGTGAAAAGTGGCAGCTGGGAGGCTGAGAGGCTGAGCAGAAAGTGGTGGCTGAGAAGCAAGAAGATGTGAACAGTCTCTTAAAGGTCTGGGTGGATAACTGCTGGTCAGGACCCACCAAGGCAAGGAGTGCTAGTTCCCTGAAGCGAATATTTTTTCTATTTGATGCTCTTCCTTTTGCCATTCAAGTTGCTAATAAATTCAGGTGTTTGTAATAGGTTAACCCAGTTTCACCATTCTGAACAAAAATAAAGAGCTGAAAAAAACTATGTTGGTGAGAAGAGGGTGCTTTGTGGGGACGATTCTCAGCTCCTTTTAGCCTACTTGGCCTTGACTTCGAAAATCAGTCTCTTCATCAAGTTACAGGATTAGAAAGAGGTCACATAGAAATGCAAGATTTTAATTCAGTTCTCATAACTGAGAGTCTGGGTTGAGTTGCCCACTGCTTGGATGTTTGCAGGCTGTCCATGAAGAAATATTAAAAACATTTTCAGTTAAACAATAGAGCAGTGGTAACATAACTTGCAATACATGCTTTTTCAAACCATGTTGTATGTCTTAGACTGCGTATCTTCAGAAAGTATCTAAATCACCTATCTATTTAGATACTTTATTTCTGTGTTTGGATACCAGAGTAAGATACCTATTACCATAATTGGAAATTTCCACATGTAAAATTTCTTCAGAATCCCAATGTTGAAGAGCACATGGCTTTAAAAGATAGTGTGCAATTTTGTTTTATTGGTTTTCTTTTATGCATGAAAATTTGTCAGTCTTGTACATGACTGCCATCAATACCCTGTTATTGGTTAGAGATTAGAGAGGATTTTGAGTACAGGATGCCTTGGTTCTGGTAGAACAGATACACTCAGAGTAAAGAAGGGACTGGGTAAAATGTGTCAGTGTATCTCTGTATAATTTCCTCTGGGTTGAGCATTTATTTAAATGAAATAAGTGAGGAAGATACAACACTGACTTGAAAGCTTAAATATTTTTGTAGATAAACTTTTTGTTTGGAAATAATTTCAAACTTGCAGAAAACTTGTAAGAATTTGAATACTGCAAGATACGTCATAAAGTCTTTAGCCACACTTACTTATTAACATTTTACCCAATTTGTTTTAGTATTTGTGGTCTCTCTTCATATCTACATATACCTATATCTCTATAATACAATATATGTAAATGTATATATACTCATACTATTTTTCTGAACCATTTAAAGATAATTTACATACATATCATGGTCCTTTATCACTAAATATTCCAGGGCATATTCTTAGTACAGGGATATTTTCTTACGTAATCACAGTACAACTATCAGCTTCAGGAAATTTAATGTTGATACAATACTTTTTATCTGGGCTAGTGTCTATATTTTAATTTTGTTAATTGGCTCACTAGTGGCCTTTATAGCACTTTGCCCCCTCAATACAGGATCCAGTCTAGGGTCAGATATTGCAATTAGTTGTCATGTTTCTTTATCCTCCTTTAATCCGGAGCATTTTCACAGCCCTTGTCTTCTTTGACATTAGTGTTTTTGAAGGATACAGGCCCCCATTTTTTTTTTTAAATAAAACACCTCTCATTCCTCTCATTATGTCAGATGCTTCCTTATGGTTGGATTCTGGCTGACCTGAATGTATTCTTGGCTGACATGCTTCATAGTTGATGGGACACATCCAGCGATGAACGACGTGGATCTCTCCCTCATCAGTGGTATTAATTTTGATCACTTAGTCAAAATGTTTTCTGGTTCCCCATTGGTTCCGAGGTCCATGTGCAAAACATGCAGGATTGTTGCATAGGTACATACGTGGCAATGTGGTTTGCTGCCTCCATTCCCCTGTCACCCACATCTGGCATTTCTCCTCCTGTTAGGTGCAAAAGTAATTGCGATTTTTGCCATATTTTCAATGGCAAAAACTACAATTACCTTTGCACCAACCTAATGCTGTATTTCCCCTTACAACTAATAAGCAATCTGTAGGGAGGCACTTTAAGACCATTCAAATGTCTTGCCTTGCATTGAAATCTCCCCTTGATTTTGCATCCATTGATGATTCTCTTCTGATCTGTTCTTTGCTCTAATGATGATGTGCAGGCTTTCTAGTAGTGAATATCAGGCAGCCAAAAGGTGATTCGTTTTAGAATGTATGTAGGTTTAGTGAGGGTGGCATAGATTGAAACTCATTAGAGCTCAGAAGTCAGTTTATTACCTGTTTTTCTTCTTGTCCCATCAACATGGATTGATCCACACATGGGCTTCTTAGATTTTCCTTTACTTAACTTGTAACTTGATTTTTCTTTCCCTGACCCCCTAATCCTTGGGAAAGGAAGGGAAAGGGGCAAAAGAAACACCTACCTGTCAAGTATTGACAAAACAGTGTGTAGAAAGAATAAATAAATAAATAAAAGAAGGAAGGCCGCCAACTCTGAGGAGCTTGCAGCTCCTCCCCCTGCTGGGGTTCGCACTTCGGGGCCCACATTTCGCTCGTTACCAGGAGATAACCAGGAAGATAGCAGTGCCGCACCTCTCTGCCTCAGGGGGGGCTGCTTTTCCTGTGGTGGAAACTATCTGTGCTCCCCAGTAAGTCCAGGAACAATCTCCACTTATTATACCAGCTCAGAACCCGGGACTGTTTACGGCCTCACGCAGACAAGACACTAACCCTCACTCATTACTGTCGCTGTGGGGATTTATCTGCACCACACTCTCCTTGCATGTGGCCCACACTTTTATCCAGTAAAATCACATGTTGTTAACTCAATATATACAGTGAAAGCAGCATGAATAATGGAACCTTTAATCCTTATTTCTCAAAATTAGATTTCCACTTTATCCTTCTCCCATTTCCTCTCTTTTAAAAAATTCTTCTCAGTGCCAAGCAGAATAGATGTTGTTGAGACCTTAACTCTAAGGAGATTCTACGGTATTTCTATTCCATTACTAGATACCTTTGCAGATTCAATTTCTGGGTGGATTGATTGTATTTCTTTCCCTGGTCACTTCACATGTGACTCATGAGAAATTAACATCATCCTTGTCACATATGATGAGAAAACAGATATTGACACGGGTACATTTAAATAAATGGAATAAAACTTTAGGTCTGATTAAACTTACACCTGTAATATCAGATGTGAAGACACACTCATACCCTGTGTCTCTATCTCAGTATTCCTTGGTAAACAGATTTATAGGATACTAAATCAAACGTCAGTGATGGGGTTTTTCAAAGACTGGCATGAGGCATTAAGTCCTCTTTTTAACATACATAGTATTACACAGTGTGCAGACAAATACATCCAAAGGTTGTGCTAAGGATATTCAGCTTGGTAAATTTTCATTATTCCAGAGATGGGCTGGTAAAGCCAGATGGACCAGATTTTCATTGACTGTTAAGAGGGGCCTGTTGGGGGGTCGGGGGCTAGGGGAGCAATAGCATTAGGAGAAATAGCTAATGTAGATTACGGGTAGATGGGTGCGGTAAACCACCATGGTACCTGTATACCTATGTAACAAACCTGCACATTTGAACTTAAAGTATAATAATTTTAAAAAGAGGGTCTACATGCATAGATTGACTATTTCTTTTAAAGGTTTAGAAATGGTTGCCCATATTTTATAAGTACCATGGCTCTGAATATCTGAGTACACAGACATATATGTGTGTGTATGTAATACATATGTACATGCAGATATATATGTGTCTATATATTTGTGTATGAATCAATGATTTGATTCCATGGGTTTTATGTAGCATGTCATAGTGGTTAAGAGGCCCATTTTGGGAGTACATTGAGTTCCGGTCCTGACTCTGCCCTACTTGTTAGGTAACCTTGGCAAAGTTTCCCTACCTGTAAACGGGGATAATCATGAACCCTCCTTGCAAGGCTGTTGTGTAGACTGAATGCGGTAACATATGTACAGGGTCAGCATGTGCCTGGTGTATGCTAAGTGTATAATCACTATGAGTTGTCATTACCAGAGAGGCAGTTTAGTATGAAGTAGATGAATTTAACTGGAACTCATATGATTTTGATCAGGAGCTGCCATTTTGGAAAAACCCAAATAAACACAATAGCTAAAACAAGACCGACCTACAGGAAGGTGGCCAAGATAATAACTGGTGTGACCTATTCATTTCATAAATTTAAGTCTATCTTAATAATCTCTATCAAAATACCTTATAAACTTATCTTGCCTCATGGTCACTCCCAAATTTTAAAGAGATGGACAAATTTAAAAGAGATTTTCTTTCATGTGCTTCTGTCTTTGGATGGCTCTTTTTTTTTTTTTTTCTCACAAAAGGCTTTCTTTATTCATGTGCTTGAAGAGATTTAAAGTCTTTATTAGTGAAAACTTCATGATGGAAAAATAGGTCCCTTTTCATCTTTCTAGGCTTTAAAGCCTTGACAATAAGGCTGTCCATGTACCATGGTAGCCCTGGAGAGGAGAGATTTGGACCTGTTCTTACTGGCTATCAGCATTTACTCATTTTAGAGAATGAGTATCATTGAGGGAGGGAGAAGGGTATGTGAGCAGGTCTGGTGCTCTGGTCCAAACAGAACACCCAGGGGCACCATCAATTACCAGAGCAGCCCGCAGCCAGCCATGCCCAGGCTCACCTGTTCCCGCAGTACCTCACTCCAATAACACCTATTACTTTGCACCATCCAGGGTTTTTCAAGCATTAGCAAAGCATCTTTGTCAGGGAAGTAGACATTCCTGTTTTCACTTCATACAGAAGGAGATAAAGGTGGAAGAAAGAAAGAGAGTCACTTCATCAGCCAAATATGCCTGCGTTAGCATTGGCAGAGGCCTATTCCTGAAAGCAGGAAAGGATGATTTCTGCATTTTCCCCATCCAGTTGAGCAAGCCTTTCTTCTAACCAGGTGACAGAATGAGCATGTCCAAAAAATACCCCCACATGCATATAGAATGTTGTAACTTATGGTTTCAGAATCTCTTATGTGACTTTGTCAGACCCACAGGATCACTGAAGCAGTCAATATGTGCATGTACCCACCCAAGTGCATATGGTCTTGTCTTGAGGTTAGAGAACGACGTTCACCTGTGAAGTTCCAAATAAGAGAAGAGCAGACAGGGTCAAGGACAAGTTGAAGATGGTTATCTTTTGTGAAGTTCCTGAATTTACAGAAGTTTGTTAGTGTTATAGCCTGACCATTCTCCTATGGCGTCTTCTCTTTTGTTTTTCAAAGAGGTGATGACTATAAAGTTAGCATTGGTTTTCTCATTTGCCTTATGACAAAATAATCTATGTTCTACTTTCCCCATTTACAACCCCTTCCTCTGTGAGTACAGGGCCTTGAGATGAGGTAAATTGCCACTGTCCCAGAACAGTCCACTGCCCTATATACCCTGTGGAGATCAGATTTGGTCATAGCTGGAGGATGCCCATTAGCCGATGGACAGTTTTACAAGTGGCAGCATTACTTCATTTCTAGCCTGTCCGGTTTAGACCCTGCAGCAGATTTAATGACTGGATATGTGATTGCTTTAGCAATGTGTCATTTTCTCTGAAACTGAATCTGGTTTAAATGCTGTTGTAAGATTTCAATAGTTGTGGTCTAGGATCTTGTTAACACATAATTGTCATGAAGCCAAGGGAAATGAATAAAATGGACAATCCATCCAATTCTTATTAATTAGTGATAGGTTTTAACAATATCCAGGCCACTGCTTTTTCTCCCAGTGGAACCTGTCTTCAGTGCAACCTGTCTTCAGTGCTGTCTCACAGCTTCAAGGCCAGGGCAAGGTCCATTTAAATGAAGCTGCAAGCATGTAGCACGTCCATGCTGCTTACATGGTACTTGGTTATTTTGATCTAACTATAATTTCTCTGTGATAAGGATGTAATAAGATAATTTTTAAAAAAATTTAAATAAGTTTATGTTTCATTACATATCTTACTCTGTCTTGAAAGTGGGAAAAATAGATACAGAAAGTACCATAATTCTGAAAAAAGATCATTCAATAAGATTTCAAATAGCTAAATAAGTGAAATTCATAAGTAAATGCTTACTTCTGAATTTGCATTGGATTTAGTGCATATTGTGACTCTATAGGTCAGAGGTGTGCTTAAATTCATTTGGTTTTACTTTGGACTTTGGGAAACACCTTTATAGAAAGGAAATTTGTCTTTTTGTTATGACTTAATAGCAAAGAAGCTGTATTGATGTTGCAAATATGAGTTACAATAACTGTATCCATAGCATGGTTTGGTGACTGAAGGATGTTTTGTCAGGTAGTCAGTCAACTGATGGCTATATGTTGAACTGATTTTATGTGTGTGTGTGTGTGTGTGAGTTGCATGAAAACTCCTCTAATGGTTTTATTTAAACTCTAATGTAAACTCCTCTATGGTTTATTCAGCTTAGATTTTTCATAAAGCCTACGCTATTCCTTATAACAGCCCTGTAATGAGTGATAAGCTTTCTATAGAAAGGTACAGAATCTAGTCCAGGTTTACCCTTGGTGGGCCACCTCTGCAGTGTTGTGCTGCATAAAGATCTAGAAGAAACAGAAGGATGTGACCGAGGCAGTGTCTTACAGTGTTACTCAAATTGCTCATAATGATAATCTACCAAACTGAGAGTAAAACAAAACACCCATCCCTGCAGGAAATAGGATATTGGTCCTTTTAGAAAAGGTACCTAACTTTTTATTCCTTCTCTGTCCAGCAGGGGGTAGTCTGACACCAGCGTTGTTTACAAAAGGCATTGAAAAAGAGCTCTCAATCTGTAGTCGCTTAGATGTCTTCCATTGGAGGAAGAGCCATCCAAACCAGGACAGATCTTGCTATCTTGATGAATCAGACCTGCCACTCAAACATAGCGTTAAATGATATTAGCACAAAGGCAACTACTCAGCTATTTTAAACTGTGTCTTAACTGCAGATAAAAGAAATGAAAGATAGCATTTAGTTTCTTGCACAAGCATTTCATGCTTTGGCAGATTCATATTTCCTTCTACTTTCCAGGTGTGTGTAGCTGCACTGCTTTATTTCACCTCTTGAGAGTCTGCCCTTTAAGGTTGTGATGTTGGCCCCAGAGCCACCACTCCTAAATCATTGCCCTGATGGTGGATGTCAACATAACAGTGGGAAGGTCTCTATCCTGCTCCCTTCTTGGCAGGCTGAACTCCTGAGTTGACCCCTTTTCTAGTTAAAGACAAGATAGATCCTAACATGCAAAACTGTTCCTAGGTGTTAGAAAATTGAAAAAGCACAACATCTGTTGATTCATACACAACAAACTGGAAAATATATATATAAAAACATACATATATATAAACATATATATATAAATATATATAAACATATATATAAACATATATAAAACATATATATATGAGTGTCTAGATTTGTATTATATGGAAGCCACTAGCCACACATGACTTTTAAATTTAAATTCACTAAAATTAAAGTAAATGTTCAGTTTCTCAGTTGCTTTAGACACATCTCAATGCTGAATAGCCACGTGTGGTGGGTGGCTGCTCCGTAGAACTATGCGGGAGTAAAATGTTTCCCTCATCTCAGAAAGTTCTGTTGGGCAGAACTGGACTAGAGGGAGTGTGTGGATACTTATTCTTGGTCTTTAAACTCAACCTTCCCCCAGAAAACTCTCATGTTACTGTCTCTACTTGTCGCCTCATGTGAGTGGGAAGGGGGACGCCTACCTTTGCAGGATCATCCAGTCCACCTCTCCTTGTTAACTATTGGCAGTGTTAGTGTGGTGATAAATGTCTGTGTCTGCAGGTAACTACAGTCCCCAACTACCACCTTCTTTGTGACTTCTTCAGCCAGATTAGCTAAATACAGGCTGCAGGGAACATTAGTTTTTAAAAAAAGGATAATTGGAAAGAAGAGAAAATAGGTTATTCATTAGCCTTGTACAATCTATTCACAGGTGGCATTCCTTCCACCTGAAGTATTAGAAAAGACAACAGTTCTTAGGTAAGAAAACATGCCAAACTTTGTTTACAGTTTTGCAGTTATGGAAAGCCCCTCTTAATACTCATTTTTAAACTTATCTCCCAGTTTCTTCATTCAAAATGTGAGGTCTTAAAAATACTTGGACAGTGTTTAAAGGAGAATACACATTGAAAACACTGAAAAACTGCTTACTAGCCTAATTGCAAAGAAATGAGCCAGGTACAGTTAGTTCAATAATAGATGGCACTCCCTTTGTCTCTCAAAAATGTCCTAATATGGGTGATAAATTATATGGTTTGTGTAAATTATACATTTTGTACTAAATTCTGAATGTACACAAATTGACTAAATTTAAGAATGCCCTCCTTGTTTATATTTTAGTTTGAATTTTCCTCTGAATTGCCATAAAGCTTACTTTCAACATCTCCAGTTCTCTGTTTTCCCCTTTCTGCTCTGATCAAAAATTTATTATCCAGGAAGTCTCCTATCTCCTTTTAGGCCCCATTCCTATTTCTATTTCTTCCTGGGACATCATCTTAAAATTCTGAAGGATGAGTCCATGATTGCATTTGGATTTACACACTTCTGAAAGAACATCAGTCTTGTCACCACGAGACTGTTATTTTGTTGTGATGCTGATTTATTTTACAACGTTGGCCGATCCTGGGATTTTGTGCCTCAGTTGTTCCATTTATTAAGTGGGAATATCTATACTTGAAAACTGCCTCATAGGAATGTGATGGGGAGAAATGTGGCTTTTTAAAGTGCTTTGAAGTTTCTAGATGAAAGATATTGCCATAATTCAAAGCGTTAGCTGAAACGGATACCAAATTGTTTTACATATGTATATCATTTAACGTCTTTAGATGAATTGCATACTATCCTTAAAAAAAATCCACCCCTTATGCCTTATTATTACTCACCACATCAGTGAGTTAGGAAAATATTAGTGGTTACCCATGCCCTCATGAAGAGCTAGAAATACTGGTTATAGGGTCTTCCCTTTCCTTCCAAACACCTGCAAATAGAGGAAGAGAGGACACATTTTCTCAGGTTACTGTAAGTCAACAGCCTCTGACAGAAAGACAGCTGCCGAAAGCCTTGTCTGGGTTGCACATGATTTCATTTGCATTTTGATTTCTATGATTTAACTGAAGGCACGGGTCGTCTCTGCCAAATATCCCTGGCCTACCAAGGGATCCAAGGTAGAACTGCCCAGAGCAGCCTGACTTATGAGGACTGCCACTGCAGCACAACCAGTGCGTCCCTAAACATTTAGTAATAAAAAATCTGTTGTTCTTTGGTCGCCAGGATTGAAGAAGCCTAATCCCTAGGAGAGGCGATAAAAATTCATTAATCTAATTAAATACTTCTTATTGCCAAAGTGACTTTGTAGAGTAGCTTTGCTGAAGGATAAGTGCAAAGTAAAATGGGGTCCCAGCAGAGAAACAAACGTTAGACTTGAGCAAGCTGGTGCATGCTTCATTAAACTCATAATTATCCTTTGGTTCTAAGTAGCTGATAATATTTAATGAGTATCCAAGATAATTTAAAGAAAATGTTTACTAATGAGGTACAAACAGTGCCATGGAACACGGATACCTAGGGTGCCGTAACCATGTATCTTCCTGCTGAATCTTGTTCGTTGGGTCTTGAGAGGGAGACCGCAGGCATTGTGACAGGCGTTTGAACTGAATGAAATAAATCTGATGATACAAAAACACATCACTGGAAGCCAAATGTGTAGAAAGTTCTATGAGGCAGAAAGAATGCTAAGGAAATTTATTACTGGAATAGGGGTTTGGAAAAGCAAATGTATTGAGCAAAGACTAAACACCCTGAAACATGAGAGTTGAAGGGCTTAGGTGTTTTAGATCTTTGAGGAGCTGTCCCAGGGAAAATAACTAAATTTGTCTTCACTGACATAATAGCACAAAATGAGGACCGATAAGTGGAAGCTCTGAGGAGACAGACCTAAAGGAGAACTTTTTCCTAAATGAGAACTTTTAAATACTTGGAACTGACTGGAAGTTGACTAGACTTCCTTGAGGGATGATGAGGTCCTAAGCATCGGCCAATGACTATTTTAGGGGAAATATTGAAGAGAGAATCTTTGTAAGTTTGCTGAATATTTCATTCCCCTCTCTGTGCTGGAGAATTTTATATCTGTTGAACTCGAGAGTAATCCTATGACTTACTCTGGCCAATGAGACATGAGCAGAGGTGACATCTGCCACTTCCAGGCAGAAGGTTTAAGAAAAATGGTGTGATTTGTTGTGTTTCTTTCCTGTTTACCACAATAACTATCAGTGTGTATAATTGTTAAGAATCAGCCTGGGCTATAGGTGAACATAATATGGAGCAGACCCATAGCTGACCTACAATAGATATGTGGCATGAGCAGAAAAAAACCCTTGATGTTTTTTGAACCATTGGATTTTGGGGTTGTATATTACTGAACATAAACAGACCTTATCCCAACTGATAACAGACTCTATTCTGTATGAGATGACCTCTAAAACCACTTCCATAGCTGAGGTTTTTATAAATACTTTGACAAGAAACATTTCAGGATGTGATGCTGTTCGCAGTATCTTTTATGTCTAGCTATTTAATTCCTTTACTTCTTTTATCACAGTTGAGTTGTAATTGGCAGAGGTTATGAAGTCAATGAAAAATCATGAACTGTCAAAATTACCCTTGAAAATAATTTGAAACACTCACAAAGAACAATAAATACTGTAGTATATGTGCAACTCTATAAGTGTTGCATATACATTTATAATGAAGTAATTGGGTTTTGTTTTTGAGAATCATGTTGCATGGAAATACATAACTTTATTCTAGAATTACACGTAGTGTAGCAAGATGCTCATATTTTGAGAGTCACTGGAAAACTGAGGCCAGACTGATTGAGAAAATAGATATTTGTGTCTTTCATTTTATTCTAGCTGGGAGCTTATGCTCACTGAGTGGAATAGAGGGTAGAAACACCCCATGATTTAAATGCTCTTTCTTTCTCCTTACCCTCACCCAGATGCATTGAGTTCATGTGCTTATGATGCAATCTGTTGTACTGAACTTTGTTTCCTCCTTGTTGTCATGTGAGTGTTGGAAACCAAGGTCAGACCATGAGTGCGAATTGTAGGTGACCGCAGGTGTGCGGAAACTACCAAACTTGGACAATATCCTTTTGTGTTCATTCTCTTTGGGGGAACTTTTGTGGGGAAGATGTAGCCAGGGGTTTCTGGAAAGAGGTGTGGCCTTAAATCCTCTGCCAACCTTACCATCTGCCAATCTTCACTTTGTCTAGAAGACAGAGCAACAGGCTCAAAGGAAATGGGCAGCCACATTTCTCTTAGCCTGGTTGATCTATGAATAAAACAGCATGGAAACAAATGCACATGAAACAGACTATGATGCACAGGGAAGGCAGACAGATTGAGAATAAGACTGATTGTCATGTGGCATAAGAACACTGTGAATTGTGCTTCATTTTCTTGCCGACTCACTTTAAGAGGAGGCTAGTAAAATAGAGAGATAAAGCACTTTACAAGCTCCCCTCTTACTGATGGCAGCAATGCCAGCGTGTTGGGTAAAGGGAAGGGGATGAGAGAGAGGATGAAGGTGAGTAGCTAGGTTAAAAGGAAGACAAGGCAAGGCCAGTCTCATGCAAATCTTTATGCAGCAAGGTATCAAGAAAGCACAAACTTTTTGGCACAGATTAGAGAAAAACATTAAATAAACCAACAGCCTCATGTCAGTCAGCAACTGCAGGAGTCTAACATCCACCACTCCTCAAAACCTGTAGCTACTCAGGTTTAGGGTCTTGGATATTGTAGTAGACTGAGTAAAGACCACCCAAAGATATCAAGTTCTGGAATTTGTAAATGTTACCTTATTTAGAAAAAGGGTTCTTTGCAGATATAATTTTTAAAAATCTCCTAGGTCACCTGGGTGAGCCCTAAATAATACCACAAGTGTCCTTCTAAGAGAGAGGCAAAAGGAGACAGGATGGGTTGAAGGGGTGCTGTGGTCGTGGAGGCAGGAAGTGGAGTGATGTAACTGCAAGTCAAGGAATGTCAACAGCCAGCAGAGCTGGGAGTGGCAAAGAACAGATTCTTCTTTAGAGCCTCTGCAGACAGTGCAGCCCTGCTGACACCTTGATTTCCAATTTCTGGCTTCTAGAACTCTGGTAGAATAAGTTTCTGTTGTTTAAAGCCACCCAGTTTGCGATAATTTGTTATGGCAGCCCCAGGAAGCAAATACAGATTTCTAGTGAAAAATGTGAGTGGATCCTGGGCCACGGTTTCTTGAACACGGCTGGCCAGGTATCCAGCTTCCTAGGAAGTAGGTAGCAATTTCCACAAGGGGTTCTGTCAGATCTCAGTTTTCAACCAAGGGCCCTGGTTTCATTATAGAAAACCTCTTGTTTCCTATTCTAAAAGTTTTTCATCTGGTGAAAGGCAAGGGGCCCAATTCCTCCAGGAGAGTGTTAAGCACAATCTGGACTGGACCTCATGATTCTGGTGAGCTACTGGGTGGTAGTCCAGGGAGAGGAAAGGGATTTGTATAAGTAGAGGCTAGAAATGGGAAACTTGATTTTTATTGCCTTGAGATGTCCTCTTCTACTGAAATAAATGCTTCTGGTTAAACCCTATATGCATGCAGATTTCAGTCTTTTCCAACCCAATAGGAGACTGGTTGCCTAATAGGTGGGAATTAGGGGATCTATAAGCTGTAATGGTTTGGCTTCTGTTGCTTCACAAGAGGTGGAATTCTTGCTAATAATAGAAGACTGGCAACACGCCTCGATGATATTTTCAGAAGACTACATATATAAAGAGCTCATCAACAGGGATCAGGTAAGATGACTTCTTAACAGTACTCAGAAGGCTCACAACTGGGGGGTGGTTTTAATGCAGGAAGAGTGTAATTTTAACAGCTGCCTCTCTTGCTTCTGAGAGCGGTTTTGCAGATGTGTTACCTATTGTGAGGCACAAAAGGTGCCAGCATAGTAAGCAGTCATCAATACCGAGTCAGGAGCTGTCTGTTCACATCCTGGAAATATAAGCACATGATAACGGCCTGAATACTTCATCTTGTAGACACAGTGAGATTCATAAAACTGTCTTTTAGCCATTTTAGAGTTGAATCTTTCTCACCCTCCAAAGCACTCCTTCAAAAACTAGCAGGCATTTTACAATTGAGCGGAGAGGCTGATACTTTTAAAACTGCTTTAAGGGGCATAGTAAATGGAAATAGCTATCTTAACTTCAGACCAGCTGGGAATGCAATCTGTATTTTATGTAAAATGAAATGATACCTGGTTAGCTTTATTTTTTAATACTCACCTTTATTATTTTTCCTGAATTTTAGGGATGCTATAGAAGTATTCCACTTGTAAAATTATATCCCGCATTAAGGTATACAGAATAATTGTTTAAAGCGATTGGAAACTTTCCCATTCTTAGTCCACTCTTGACTTAGTTGCCCCTGCCGTCCTCAGCCCCCCCGTGACCAGTAAATAGCTTTGTCCAGATATGTACTTGTAGTATAAAATGGAAATTTGAGGCAATTTTCTGGGTACTTGGTAAGACCACATTCTACCTAGGAAATGCTTTGGGCTAATCATCCAAACAGTGTTTACTTCAGTTTTCACCCTTCCAGTTAAGACCATTTGAACTCTGCATTTCCCAGTTTTCTTTCTATCCTGTAAATCAAAAAGGACTTGCTCTATATCTCATTCTCTTGCTCTCCACCTTCCAAGGAGACACCTAGGGTTTGCTGTTGTTGTTGTTTTTTGCTAAATGAATTTCTGAGTTTTGTACTTACCTTTCTGTGTTTGTTTAGGAAGAGAAAAACTTTCCCTCTGAGATTTAATTTTTTTTTTAGTGCACAGTTATCTCTTTGAAGAAACCATGTTATATATACCCTATTAGCCAGTAAAAGGCATTGATAATTTTTTTGTTATTGTTTTAAAGTAAAAAACAAAAGACAAAAAAAAAAGTTTAGAAGTTTGGTTCTGAGCTTCCTCAGTCTTTTTATGTATTTCTTAGGAAACATGTCTTGGGCTGGGACATGTGCATGAAAGAAATATGCTTCAGTCCCAGCTGAAGCAAATGCCTTCCTCAGAAGCTGTATGTTGGTGAGGGATGGGGGAAGCAGTTCCTCTTTCCTTTAGTGAGAGAGTACAGGGATCCAAGCTGAAAAGAGTAAGATAAGGATAATTTCTGCAGCGCATGTAGATTGCAGAGAGAAACTCACAACATTTGGTAACAGGAAAGAGTTAAGCATGCCTATCATATGAGGAGAGCTTATATTTAGTTACTGAAAAGACTGTGATTTCTTAGTATGGAGCTACTGGCTTTTGCTTTCTGGAGATTCAGTTCTCATGCATTCCTTTAATTTTTACATTAGTATATCCTTTCTTCTCCATCCTCGGAGAGTCATTTGATTTCCAGTACATCCCATAGCAACTTAGTTCTGTGCCACTAACATGGACTGAAAGACAGGTCTCATACGTACCATATTATGCCTGTAGTTGTTGACTCTATTGATGTGGTTTTCTACTTTTATGATCTCACATTTTGAGTTGTATACGGACAACCTGGCAGAGCTTGGTGCTTTTGGCAGAATTTTTTAGGTATATATTAAATCTCACCTCAGAGAGATCATTTTAAAATCTGATTGACTTGGAGTCATAATTTCTTGGAAAGGCCTTCCACTGCACAGTGGAAGGCAAATAGTTTAAATTAGTTAACCTCTTGAGTTTGCGATGCTCCAGAGATTTTCCAGCAAGCTAGAAATGTTATCCACCACCAGTTCCTTTCAAATGACCTTACCCAGGCCACATCAGAGAGAGAAAAATGGGCATAGGTAAACTTTACCACATTTAGTCCAGGACATTTTTTGGTCACTAACTTATTTGAGAGGCTGATTAAAGCTATGGATTCTTTCCCTGTCTGTATTATTTTGCACATACAAACAGCTTTTTTGTGTATTAATACTCTAAAACCCATCTATTAACTCCCATGAATAACCCAAGCATTAGATGTTATATTGCAAAAGATAAATGAACAGTCCATATTTTATATCCAATGGCTCAAAAAACTATAAACAGAGAGTGACGTATTATCTAAGAGATGTAGCTCCTTTAGCTTAATGGACTGATGAGTGGTAGGGACTTGCCCAAGGCTTGCTGACTCTTTTTGTTTCATTCACTTACATCAAAGAAAATGATTATGGCACATTTAGGAGATATAAATACAGTGTTTTGGCCAAAGACATTTTTTTGGTGAACAATTTTCTGTTTCTCTTGCTTTAAGAAATATATAGATAACAGTTTCTATTTTCATTACTGTGACTTATATTTTAATTTAATACTGGGTACCATGGACATTTGTGCCGTAGAACATAGAGGCTCAGAAGAACAATCTGGGATAATGTAAACTGACATTTAGTTGTATTATTTCAATTATTTATCAGTTCAGGAAGTATTTATTTGGGACCCCTGTGTGCCAGGCCCTGCATGTTGTTGGGGATGTAGTAATGAACAAACTGAATATGACTTGGAATAAACTTTGTGTGTCTTTTTTTTTTTTTAAATGAATGATTTCTCCCTGGGTAAGAAAAGTTGACCAGGAGTAGCATGTACATATTTTTGCATTTTTTTTCTTTAAAAAGTCAGCAGTTGATTTCTGGATTAGGTAAAATGCTCTCTGAAAGAACACTTGGAGAGACTGAAAGGAGGCACACATGATGAACTTTGATTGCAAAAGTTGTAATGACTGATGGTGGGAATGGAGATTCCTCTGTGCAGGTGATAGTTGAGAAAAACCTACTCTAAAAAGTCAGAGAAGGGAAGCTTTCCTCAAGTCCAGAAAATTACCCTACTGCTTGAATTGTGAGAGAAACTTATAACTGTAATAAGCTATAGGGTTTAGAAGCTTTTTGAGAAACCTAAGGAAAGTCTAGTGAATCAATTATCTCCACAGCCATAAAAGAGCCTTCTCCTTTGTAGACAAAGATGAGAATAGCAATAAAGGCACACGAGGAACCGACACACCAGCTTCCAATAATAGGCCTGCCTGGCTTACGGAAAAGGCTGACTGCAGGTGATAAAGCTGTCAAGGTGTAAAGGACACTTGCCAGGACTGGCAAAGGAGACACATGGAGTGCCAGGGCCTCTGGCCTGCTTTACTCTAAAAAGGGGACAGTAATAAAAGGGAAGGAAAAGAAAGATTCAAAGATTGCAAGGAGAACAAAATGTCATCAGTTGTCTTTTTGCATGTAATAAATGCATAACTGGGCAGGTTCTTGTTATTAGCCTTGTTGTTATTAAAAGTAGTTATATTTTCCCTGATTTCCTCTACCTCTTAACGTATGGGGAAGCTATATTTTTAGAGGTAAGATGAAAATAAAGTTGTGAATTACAAGTAAAATCAGTGATGAAATTAGGTTATAAGCCAAACATTTGGAGGTTTTGCACATGCTTCTTGCAACCTCAGTGTGGCATGCACATTCTTCCTTGCCTAATTAACTTCTTCCACCCTTCATTACTCAAGCCCAGCACCATTCCCTCCATAAAAATTTCTTTGATCCCCATTGTCTGGGCTTACCTCTGCCACTGACTCTTCATACCATTTTGTGTCTGTTTACACCTCTGTCCCCTCTAGTTGACTAGGCAGGGGTTGGATTTTTAAAATCTCTGTGTTACCAGTACATACAAGAGTGCTTAGCATACAGTAGGTGTTCAAAGTATATTTATTAAAAGAGATGGCTCCTCTATTGTGGTCCAGAGGCAGGGCTCTGTGAGACTTCCTTTTGTGGCTTCTTTAGCAAAAGATTACAGTGCAGTGGGGCTTTTCTCTTGGCTCTCTTAGCCAGTTGGTCTACTGGTGGGAGTGTAAATTAGTTCAACCATTGTGGAAAGCGGTGTGGTGATTCTTCAAAGAACTAAAAACAGAACTACAATTTGACTCAGCAATCCCACTGCTGGGTATATATCAAAAGGAATATAAATCATTCTATCATAAAGGCTCATGCAGGTGCATGTTCATTGCAGTACTATTCACAATAGCAAAGACATGGAATCAACCTAAATGCCCACCAATGGTAGGCTGGATAAAGACAATGTGGTACATATGTACCAGGGAATACTATGCAGTCATAAAAAAGAATGAGATAATGTCCTTTTCTGGAACATGGATGAACTGGGGATCATTATCCTTAGCAAACTAACACAGAAACAGAAACCAAATACTACGTGTTCTTACTTACAAGTGGAAGCTAAATAATGAGAACACATGGACAAAAAGAGGGGAACAATAGACATTGGGGCCCACTTGAGGGAGGAGAGTAAGAAGAGGGAGAATTTCAGAAGAAAAAAATTGTTCGGTACTGTACTTAGTACCCAGGTGATGAAATAATCAGTGAACCAAACCCCTGAGTCATGAGTTTACCTATGTAACAAACCTGCACGTGTACTCCTCAACCTGAAATCAAAGTAAAAATATTAAATGAAAAGAGAAAAAAGGGAAGAAAATGCATCAAAATGCAATGCCATGCAACTTGAGGTAGTAGGATTCCGGATGACTTTTTATTTTGTTTTTATGCCTTCTATATTTTCTTTCTAAAGTTTAAAAAAAATTAACATTTTGACAAATAAAATGTATGTATTTATTATGCATAACATGATAGTTTGAAATATGTATACACTGGAATGATTAAATTGAAGTAAATACCACACGCATAATCTCACTTAACTTTTTTTATGTGGTTAGAATAGGTAAACTACTCTCTGATTTTCAAAAATGCAATACATTGTTATTAACTATAGTCACCATGTTGCACAATAAATCTCTTAAATATATTCCTCTTATCTAACTGAAGTTTTTTATCTTTTGACCAACATATCCCCAGCTCCCCCCATGCCCCCCAGCCCCGACCATGCACTTCCCATCGCCAGTCCTTGGTAACCACCATTCTACCTTGCTTCTATGAGCTTAACTTTTTTAGACTCCACGTATAAGTGAGATCATGAATATTTGTATTTCTGTTTGGCTTATTTCACTTAGCATGATGTCCTCCAGGTTTATCCACTTTTTGCAGATGACAGGGTTTCCTTCTGTTTTAAGGCTGAATAGTATTCCATTGTATATATAAAGTGTCACATTGTGTATATATATATGTATCACATTTTTTAATCTATTCATCCATTGATGGACACTTAAGTTGATTCCATATCTTGGCTATTGTGTATAATGCTGCAGTGAGCATGGGAGTACAGACATCTCTTCAACATACTTATTTCATTTCCTTTATACGCATACCCAGTAGCGAGATTGCTGAATCAAGGTAGTTTAAGTTTTAAATTTTTGAGGAGCTTCCGTACTCTTTTCCATAATGGCAGCAGTAATGTACACTCCCACTAACAGTAAACAAGGGTTCTTTTTCCTTTGCCTCCTTGCCAACACTTATTATCCATTCTAATAGGTGATATCTTGCTGTGGTTTTAAGTTGTATTTCCCCAATGGTTAGTGATGTTGAGCATCTTTTCATATACATGTTGGCCATTTTATATGTCTTCTTTTGGGAAATGTTGATTCTGGTGCTTTGCCTATATTTTAATTGGGTTGTTTACTTCCTATTGAGTTGTAGGAGTTTCCTAGCTTTTTTGGATATCATGTGTATGGTTTGCAAATATTTTCTCCCATTTTGTTGGTTGTCTCTTCATGCTTGATTGTTTCCTTTGCTATACAGAAGCCTTTTGGTTTGATGTAATCCCATTTTTGTCATAGTATCTTTTTTAAATTAAACTTTTATTTTAGACATAGGGGGTACATGTGCATATTTGTTACACAGGTATATTACACCAAAGTTGTGAGCATAGTGCCCAATCGGTAGTTTCTCAAGCCATTCCCCTCTCCAGTGTCTATTGCTCCCATGTTTATGTCCTTGTGTGCTTAATGTTTAACTCTCACTTATAAGGGAGAACATGCAGTATTTGGTTTTCTGTTCCAGTGTTAGTTTGCTTAGGATTATGGCCTCCATCTCCATCCATGTTCCTGCAAAGAACATGATTTCATTCTTTTATATGACTGTGACTTCCATATGAAATAAATTTTCTATATGGGTATTTTAACTTTTACAAGCAAAAAAATAGACATTAATAACAGTTGCCTGTGCAACATTGGGAGAGCCCATCTTTACAAATGAAAATTTTAAAAATTAAAATTAGGTGTGGTGGCATGCATCTGTGGTCCTGGTTACTTAGGAGGCTGAGGTGGAATAATCTCTTGTGCCTGGGAGATCAAGGCTGCAGTGAGCTGTGACTGTGCCACTGCACTCCAACCTGGGTAACAGAGTGAGATCATGTTTTAAATAAATAAATACATTAATAAATAAACTGAATAATGTGTTAAATAGATTAGTTATTATTAGCTATTACAAAATTAAAACCTTTAATAAAACATGTTAGCCAGTTTGAAAACTCTAAATAAAATATTAGTAACTAGGAAAAAAAGTAATCTCTGTCTAATTTCATAAATGTTATATAATATTGAAACATTAAGATGGTTAGAATGAATATCTGGTCTTATGAGCTTTGATTTGGCCCTGGATTATCTATAGAGTGGGGTCCTATGCTCAGCTTGCTTTTTCCTCATTTGTCCCAATGAGCACAGATGGTCAGTTCTGAAAATTGTCCTTATTAATAGGTTCCCTATATCCCATAGAAGGAAAGCAAATGAAAAATGTTTCCAGAAGCAGAAAGAGAAAGTCATTGTCTCATAGACTCAGGGAAGGGATTCACTGCATATTTAGGTGATGGGAGGGAGCGTAATGTAGCATTTGCAGCCCAGCCATCAGCTACAGGGGCTAGTGAAAACAACCCAAGGCAACAGACAAAGGACTGTTTAGTCGAGTGTTAAATTTACCTACGGGCAAACTTAAGACAAAAGACTCAAATGCAAAGCCTTGCATTTGAACGTATATTAGGAAAATGCTTAAAGGGAAAGCAATGGTGATTCTGACCATGACTCCGGGCACTGAGAAAGTGTGTGAACCTGCATCAAGCTTATGGTACCTCCAAGATAGCTTGTGGGGGGTGCTTTCCCCGGGGTGGGGGGATAGGCTTATGTACATGCATGTAATACTGAATTCACCATAAAACTCCCACATCAGAGCACTCAGACAACAGCAACATTGTTATTGGTTTACGTTTACTCCAGAATATTTTTCACACTGTCACGTCACAATTTTATCATACTGTCATGTGGAGACATTAGTATATGTCTAGGCTTTAGTTCCCAAACAATAAAGGTTCCAGGTTGAGATTTTTAAATTTTTATTTAATCTGTTACATGACAATTCATGAGCAAGCACATCTGAAACCACAGATTAAAAATAAGCCCTCATCAGGAATTCTTCTATGTTTGCATGGGTAGATTAAGATGTCCAGATTTATGGTGAAAAGCTTTATTTCTCTTTAATCAAATTTAAGAACAAAACTTTAACTGCATTTGGAAAAGTCACTGGGTTCAGGAATAATATCTCCTATATTACAAATAATTTAGTTTATGATTCTGTGATCAAATCAAATAATCTTTTATACCTGACCAAAACTACATTGTAGAGTTCATGTGCTGTTTGTGATAATTATCATCACATGTAACTCTGACCCTTGGAGCATGTGTCACTGTGGCATGGATATGATGATAATGAGATGATGATGATGATAGGAAAGGTAGGGCTTGAGGAGATATTTCAGATCGTATCCTTCAGAAGCAAGTATCAGTTTTTAGTAAATCAGTTTTTAAGTAAATTAGATAGTAGAAAGCACATGACTCTCTTTACCTCCAATATCACAGCTCTCTGGTTATTCATCTCAAAAACACAGGTTGGGTGAAGTGCCATCAACCTTGATCAGTTCACATTAACCCCAGGTCTGTTACTCAGCCTTGTTGAGGCATCATAGCTTTAATATTTTCTTCCGTCAAATCCCAACAGAAGATAGAATACTCTTGTATTGAGATGTGATTAAATTCTCTCTCCTCAGGAAAATCCTACATTTAAAAATCTAAATGTTTTTCCTCTCAAGGGGAAAGGACGTCGGCCCTTTCTCATTAAGGTAACATTTTCACCTCTGAAGCTGGGAGAGAATCTTGATGTAATTTGATGGATAACAGCATTTATCTTTTGGAAGTTTTCTGTATCATCACTTATTACTTAAAACCACCAAACGGCCCTGCTCGTTAGTATTTTGAGCCATCTGCAATTGCAAAATGCTTACTCTTCATAGTATTTGGGGGAGGTTCTTCCCTATTATCATTTTCCAGAGGAGAAAATGAAAACTCAAGGGATTAAGTAACTTCTTCAGATTTAGACAACGTCTGCCGATGCAGAGTGGGTAGGAGGATAGACAGAGAAGCAAATGTGCTCAGAGTAGACCACAGATCTGATGGATGTAGGACATTGCCCTCTCTATTCCCCACTGCTCCTTTTCTCACTAGGTCCTTTTCCATGAATTGCTTGTCATTGACTCAACTTTCCCTTCCTCAACATTTAGAAACTTAGAGAGCTGGGGACTGTGGACAAGTCTATGCTGGGCCTTGTGTAGTTTACAACCCATAGTCAGAATATCTTGGGCAGAAGTTGACCACTCTTTTATATCCCAGCACTGGACTTGAGCTGGGTATCCAGGAAGAAGGTACTTCATGCTATTTCTTTTTTAAAATTTTCTTTTAATTTTAAAATTTTGAGGGCACACAGTAGGTGTATCATATTTATGGGATACATGAGTCGTTTTGTTACAGGCATATAATACATGATGATCACATCATGGGGAATCAGGTATCCATCATCTCAAGCATTTATCCTTCAAATTATAAACAATCCAATTACTTTTTCTAGTTATTTTAAAGGTACAATTAAGTTACTGTTGACTACAGTCACCCTGCTGAGCTATCAAGTAGTAAGTCTTATTCGTTCTTCTATTTTTTAATTTGTGGTGTTTCTTATTTGCTCAGGTATTTTTGGCTCGATTAGGGTAACATAATAAGTTGACTTTAGGGCAGCTATTCTACACTGAGGATTTTCGTGTCCATTTCTATGTAGATGCCATTCATTAATCTCATTCATTCAATTTTTTTCTCACTCAGCAAATACCATGGGTTAAGTGCTGTTCCAGGCACTGGGGATACAGTGGCCAAGAGGAATAAGAGTACTGTACTCGTGGAGCACATTATATATATAGAGAGAGACAAATAATGACCAAGGAAACAAATAACAAGATAATCTCACCTGAGGGTATATGAAGGAAAGAAATGGGGACTTCACAGAGAATATCCTAGGAAAATGATTCTTTAGAGTCACCAGAGAAGACCACTCTAAGGTGTTGATGTTTGCATTGACCCCTGACAGAAGGGAAAGACTCAGTTGTTCCAGGACCTAAAGAAAGACCATACCAGCCATTTTGATGCTAGCTGGTTGTTTTGTCCATTAGCTGATGCAGTTTTTTCATTGTGTCGATGCTCTTTACCATTTGGTATGTTTTTGGAGTGGCTGGTACTGGTTGTTCCTTTCCATGTTTAGTGCTTCTTTCAGGAGCTCTTGTAAGGCTGGCCTGGTATTGATGAAATCTCTCAGCAATTGCTTGTTAGTAAAGGATTTTATTTCTCTTTTGCTTATGAAGCTTAGTTTGGCTGAATATGAAATTCTAGGTGGAAAGTTCTTTTCTTTAAGGATGTTGAATATTGGCCCCCACTCTCTTCTGGCTTGTAGGGTTTCTGCCGAGAGATCTGCTGTGAGTCTGATGGGCTTCCCTTTATGGGTAACCCAACCTTTTTCTCTCTGGCTGCCTTTAGCA
>CAUYLG010043533.1:0-42589 GCA_963573385.1 Cacajao melanocephalus
GAAATCTAGCCCCAGACATACTGTGTTGAGAGATACTTAGGGGTGGGAGTAGGTTTTGAAGAGGTTGATGGTGGTGGGAAGGTAGGCCTCCTGAATTGAGTTTGATGCAGAGCTTTTTAGCCATGAAGAATCTTTCAGTCACACTACTAATAATTAAAATTTCAGTATTTAAAAAGACAAAGTATTTTGTCCATTTGAGATTCTACACTCCATGAAAAGCTCACTTGGACGCTGGGGCCAAAAGTTGATGATTTTCTTAAGTTGATGGTTGTCAATATTGAACTGTTCCCAAGATAGTCAAGTATGTCTCAACACTAGCATGATATAAAAAGGGACACGGCAGCTGAATGAAAAAGGAATTAAAATCCACTTTGTACATATGTTAAAATCCTAATTGGATTTGTACCATCCTCCCATTCTGTTCTCAGAAGATTAAATGTTACATGTGTAAGTCTGCCTAAATAGGTAGCTTAAACTTATGTCAAAATGTCTGCAGCAGTTTGTCAATAAAGTTTAGCCCTTTTTTAATCGAAAAAAAAAGTACAAAGTTCCTATACACTCTCTCTCCCCTCTCTCAACACACACAGCCCTCCCCACCCCTAATATCCCAAATAGTAGGGTACAATTGTTAGAATCAATGAACCAACACTGATGCATCATTATCACCCGAAGTCCATAGTATACATACCTATGTATTAGTATACATAGGCTCACTCTTGATGTACATTCTCGAGTTGTGACAAATGTATAATGACATGTATACACACAGAATAGTTTCTGCTGCTCTAAAAATGCTCTGCTCTACCTATTCATTCCTCCTTCCCCAAATCCCTGGCTATTTACTAATCTTTTTACTGTCGCCACAGTTTTGCCCTTTCCAGAATGTCATATAGTTGGAACCACACAAGCGTAGAGCATTTTGAAACTGGCTTCTTTCACTTAGCAATATGCATTTAAGGTTCCTGCATGTCTTTTCAGGTCTTGATAGCTTTTTTTTTTTTTAACTACTATTACTTTTATCACTCTATGGATATACCAAACTTTATCCATTCCCCTACTGAAAGACATCTGGGTTGCTTCCAAGCTTTGGCAATTATGAACAAAACTATAAGCATTCATGTGCAAGTTTTTGTATAGATGTTATTTTCAACTCATGGGTAAATACCAAGGAGAAAGATTGCTAGATCACATGATGAGGGTATGCTCAGTTTTGTAAGAAACTGCCAAACTATATTCTAAAGTGGGTGTACCATTATGCATTCTGACGGGCAAAGTGAGAGTTCCTGTTGCTCCTTATCACTGACAGCATTTGGTGTGGCAGCTACTTTGAATTTTAGCCATTCTAATAGGTCTGTAGTATTATCTTGTTTGTTTTATTCTATTTTTTGAGAGAGTCTCCCTCTGTCACCTAGCCTGAAGTGCAGTAGCACAATCACAGCTCACTGCAGCTTCAAATTCCTAGGCTCAAACAATCCTCCCATCTCAGCAGCCTGAGTAGCTGAGACCACAGGCATGTGTCACCATGAGTGGCTAAACTGCTATTTTTTTTGTATAGACAGGGTCTCACTGTGTTGTCTAGGCTACTCTTGAACTCCTGGCCTCAAGCAATCCTCCCGCTTTGGCTTTCCAAAGTACTGTGATTACAAGCATGAGCCACAGTGCCCAGCCGATACTGTTTTTATCTTATTTCCATATCCAGATATTCACTATTAGTATACAGAAACATAGTATTTTGGTCGTACGCGGTGGCTCACGCCTGTATTCTCAACACACAGATGAGGCAGATGGGAGGATGAGACAGAAGGATCACTTGAAGCCAGAAGTTCAAGACCAGCTCAGCCAACATGGCAAAACCCCATCTCTACTAAAAATATAAAAAGTAGCTGGGCATGGTGGTGCACACCTGTGATCCCAGCTACACAGGACACTAAGGCATGAGAATTGCTTCAACCTGGAAGGTCAGAGATTGCAATAAGCCAAGATCATGCCACTGCACTCCAGCCTGGGCAACAGAGCAAGACCTTGTCTCAAAAAAGAAAAACCATTTTTAAAATATGTTGTCCATATATGCTATAACCTTGATAAATTCAACTTATCCTAGAAGCTTTCTTGTAGATTCCTTGGGATTCTCTACATAAACAATGTATCATCTGCAAAGAGGCATAATTTCATTTCTTCCTTTCTGTTCTAAAAGTCTTTTCATTTCTTTTTCTTCCCTTATTGCACTGTTTCAAACGTTAGAAAGGAGGCATTTCTCCTTTACCATTAAATATGACATAACTACAGATTTTTGTAGATGTCCTTTATCGGACTGAAGTAAATCCTTTCTATTCCTGGTTTGTTAAAAAAAATTTCTTTGAGCCAGGGTCTCACTCTGTCACCCAGACTGGAGTGCAGTGGCATGATCTTGGTTCACTGCAACCTCCACCTCCCAGGCTCAAGCAATCCTTTCACCTCAGCCTCCCAAATAGCTGGGACTACAGGCGCATGCCACCACACATGGTTAATTTTTTTTGTATTTTTAGTAGAGACAGGGTTTTACCATGTTGCCATGGCTGGTCTCCAACTCCTAAGCTTAAGTGATCCTCCTGCCTCAGCCTCCCAAAGTGATAGAATTACAGGCGTGAGCCACCACCCTGGCCTGTAAGAATTTTCATCATGAAAGTATACTGGAGTTTGTCAAATGCTTACTCTCCATCTACAGAGATGATCATACGGTTTTCCTTAGTCTATTAAAAGACTAAATTATCTTGACTGATTTTCAAATTTTGAACCAGCCTTGTATTCCCAGAATAAACCTCATTAATCATAATGTATTATGCTTTTTATATTATACATTGCTGGATTTGAGTTACTAATATTTTGTTGTGACTTCTGAATCTATGTTCATGAGGGATACTGGTGTGCTTTTCTTTTCTTGTAGTATCTTTATCTGGTTTTATACCAAACCTCATAAGATGATTTGAGAGGTATGTCTTCTAATATTTCCTGGATGAGAGTATGTAGAATTGTTATTATTCTTAAATATTTGGTAGAATTGGCCAGTGAAGCCATCTTAACCTCAAGTTTCCTTAGGAAGATTTTTAACTATGAATTCAATTTAATTTTATTTTTGTTAACTAAGTCTCACTCCATTGCCCAGGCTACAGTACATGGCCAGAGGGACACAGCTCACTGCAGCCTCGAACTCCTGGGCTCAAGTGATCCTCCTGTCTCAGCCTCCCAGGTGGCTGGGACTATAAACACATGACCCATACTCAACTTGAATTTAATTTCTTTAATAGATATAGGACTATTCAAGTTATACAGTTCTTCTGGAGTGAGTTTTAGTAGTTTGTGTCTTTGAAGGAATTGATCAATTTACCGTAAGTCATCAAATTTGGGGGCATAGAATTGTTCATGATATTCCCTTATTATTACTTTAAGGTAAGATCTGTAGTAATATTCCCCCTCCTTCATTCCTGATATTGTTAACTTGGGCCCCCCTCCTTATCTTCTCCCCGTCTATCTCTCTCCAAACAGTCTGTCATCCTTTCAAGTCAAAATTGGGTTCCATGGATAAAGTAATAGAGTACAATTATATAAGTGCTTTATCTCAAGGAAACTGCCCTGATTCTATAAATCGCAAAAGTGCTTTATCCATAATCTTTATTCCCCCTCCAAGCAACCGGATCTCACTCTGTCACCCAGGCTGTAATGTAGTGACACAATCATATCTCAATGCAGCCTCAAACTCCTGGGCTCAAGCGATCCTCCAATCTCAGCCTCCCAAGTAGCTGGGACCACAGGCACATGCCATCACACATGGATAGATTTGTGTGTGTCTGTGTCTGTGTGTGTGTGTGTGTGTGTGTTTGGGTTTTGTTTTTGTTTTTGTTTTTTTTGGTAGAGATGGGTCTAACTATGCTACCTGGGCTGGCCCCTGAACTTCTGGGCTCAAGTAATCCTCCCACCTCAGCCTCCCAAAGTACTGTGATTACACACTTGAGCCACTGCACCCACTCCACATTTCCAGTTCACCACATGCTATGTATTAGTCTGCTTGGATGACATAAGAATACCATAGACTGTGTGGCTTAAACCACAGAAATTTAATTTTTCATAGTTCTGGAAGCTGGAAGTCCGAGATCAAGGTGCCAGAATAGCCGGCTCCAAGTGAGGGCTCTCTTTCTGGCTTGATGGAAACAGAAACAGCAAACTCTCTGATGTTTCTGCTATTAAAGGTACTATTCCCATCATGAGAGCCCCCAACCTCATGACCTCAGCTAAACCTAGAGATGTCACAGAGGCCCCATCTCCAAATGCCATCACATTGGGAGTTACTACTTCAGCATATAAATATAACGGGACACAACTCAATTCAAAGCACCCTATATTAGAAATCATATGCTCAAGAGGTGATAGTTAATAAAATTAATTTGCCACTTCATCAATGACATTCTTAAGTGAAACTGTCTTTTTTCTTTTTAACTACCAGTATGAGGTAAAAGTAACATAAATGACTACCTACTACAGTTTGGTAGCACTGTCTTGAATCATACTAAGGAGCTAGTAGTTTTATCCATTACTGCTTTTATAACATAACCTCAAGCATCAACAGTAAAAGGCCTGATAACGTCTTAGTATCTTAATAGGAGTACGAAAACAGTTCTGACCTCACTTTGAGAACTCACCACTGCCTTACAGAATTAAGTTCAACATGGAAAAAATCTTTGCAAACTGAGATATTTATTAGCAATTTAAAGTATTCTTGGTGGGGCATGGTGGCTCACACCTGTAATCCCAACACCTTGGGAGGCCAAAGCAGGCAAATCACGTGAAGTCAGAAGTTCGAGACCAGCTTGGCTAACATGATGAAACCCCGTCTCTACTAAAAAATATAAAAAGTAGCTGGGCATGGTAGTGTGTGCCTGTAATCCTAGCTACTCGGAAGGCTGAGGCAAGAGAGTTGCTTGAACCTGGGAGGCGGAGGTTGCTGAGGCAAGACTGCCACTGCACTCCATCCTGGGCAAAAAAAGAGTGAGACTCCGTCTCAAAAAGAAAAAAAAAGGTATTAATACAAATAAATCACAAGAGATAGTAAAATTTGATCCAGGTATAAACTTTCCAAATTTTATTATTAGATAAATTAGCAAATTAGGTAAATGATCAAGCAATACTTTTTACTTGATGACTCCGTATCTTAGGAAAAAATATAAAGTTCCATGGGGTCTAAAAGGGGAAAAAAAAACTACTTTCATTAGGGAACCTGGGTTGTGATGAAACAAATAAACAAATAAAGCAGGCCAGTGGTAAACCAGGTGTGGTGGCTCACACCTGTAATCCCAGTACTTTGAGAAGCCAAGGCTGGTGGATCACCTGAGGTCAGGAGTTTGAGATCAGCCTGGCCAACATGGTCAAACCTCATCTCTACTAAAAATACAAAAATTAGCCAGGCGTGGTAGCGTGCCTGTAATCCCAGCTACTCAAGAAGCTGAGGCAGGAGAATCGCTTGAACCCAGGAGCTGAGATCACACCACTGTACTCTAGCCTGGGCGACAGAGCAAGACTGTCTCAAGAAAAGAAAAAAAAAAAAGAAAACTCAATTTAGTCCAGGCAAGGTGGGTCACGCCTGTAATTCCAGCCTTTGGGAGGCCAAGGCTGGAGGATCACCTGAGGCCGGGATTTCAAGATCACCCTGAGCAACATACTGAGACCCCCATCTCTACAAAAATAAAATAAATTAGCCAGGAGTGATGGCACACACTTGTGGTCCCAGATACTTGGGAGGCTGAGGAAGTAGAATCACCTGAACCCAGGTGTTTGAGGCTGAAGTGAGTTATGATCATGCCACTATACTCCAGCATGGGTGACACAGCAAGACCTTGTCTCAAAAAACACAAAAACAAACAAAAGACTCAATTTAAAACAGTGTGAAATTTCACCATCTTATTCAATTTGGGAAATAGAAGCCAGAATTCAGTTTTAAGAAACTGTATTTTTCGGGTAGGCTCACACTTGTAATCCCAAAAAATTTTGGGAAGCCAAGGCAGGAGGATAGGCCTGGGCAACATGGTGAAACCCTATCTCTTCCAAAAATACAAAAACTCAGAAAGAGTGGTGGTGTACACCTGTGGCCCCAACTACTTGGGGGGCTGAAGTGGGAGAATCATTTGAGCCCAGGAGGTAGAGGCTGCAGTGAGCCAAGATCAGGTCACTGCACCCCACCCTAAGTGACACAGCGAGATCTTGTCTCAAAAAAAAAAAAGAAAAGAAAGGAAGAAAGAGGCCAGGCACAGTAGGTCATGCCTATAATCCTAGCACTTTGGGAGGCCAAACAGGGCAGATGACTTGCGGTCAAGAGTTCAAGAACAGCCTGGCCAATATGGTGAAACCCTGTCTCTAGTAAAAATACAAAAATTAGCCAGGTGTAGTGGCAGGCACCTGTAGTTCCAGCTACTCAAGAGGCTGAGGCAGGAGAGTCACTTGAACCCAGGAGGCAAAAAGGTTGCAGTGAGGCGAGTTCGCACCACTGCACTGCAGCCTGGGCGACAGAGTGAGACTCTGTCTCAAAAAAAAAAAAAAAGAAAGAAACTATACTTTCTACTCCAGTACATATTATAGGTAAAATCTTTCCAAAGCAATAAAGAATGAATTTTATCATGAACAATTCTATGCCCCCAATGAATCTCCTTTCATGACTAAAGAGTATTAACTTATAAAAGATAAAAATATAAATACATTTGCTAGTTCTATGTTGGATTCAGTTTTCAAGCAAAAATCTAGGATAGTTTTAGCTGGAAGCTCTGTAAAAGCGAAATACAGTATGTATGCCATATTTTATTGGTCCTTCCAAATGGAGAATTCAGCCCAGTATAATATTTCCAGATCATTATTTTTTTTAAAATAAGTAAATAAATCACATCTAACATTAATCTTGAGTATATCTGACTCAAAATCAATTTTAAATGAGAAAACTGCTAAGAGGACAGCTGTCTTTCATATGTGCTTAAGAAATACTTTCAGACTGGGTGTGGTGGTGTGCACCTGCAATCCTAGCTACCGGGGGGCTGAGATGGGAGGATCACTTGGGCCCAGGAGTTCAAGTTCGGAGCAACATGGTAAGACCCTGATGTCAAGAAATAAAAATAAAATACTTTCTATTCCTAAACTGCATGCTAATCTGTAGGTTGATGGTGAACATAGGATCAGTACAAGGGAAGTAAGCTATAAAACAGTAACTTTTTTTTTTTTAAGCCAGCCAAATTTAGCAGTGGGGGGTTGTATACCAACTTTAGGGACACTAATGTTAATAAGTTCTGATAACCCACTACCATCGGACCAGCCAAAACAGTAACTTTTTTGTTGTATTTTGAGATGGAGTCACGCTCCGTTGCCAGGATGGAGTACAGTGGCACGATCTCTGCTCACTGCAACCTCCGCCTCCCAAGTTCAAGCAATTCTTCTGCCTCAGCCTCCCAAGTAGCTGGGACTACAGGCGTGTGCCACCATGCCTGGCTAATTTTTCTATTTTTACTAAAGACACAGTTTCACTATGTTGGCCAGGCTGGTCTCGAACTCGTGACTTCGTGATCCGCCTGCCTTGGCCTCCCAAAGTGTTGGGATTACAGGTGTTAGCCACCGCGCCCAGCCTGAAAGAGTAACTTTTAATGCCGAAGGCCCTAATACCATGATGGGTCCCAATCTCTAGAACACAGCTATCCCTGTCAGGCAGACAGAATTACCATTTTGTAGTCTATAACAATGGAGAAATTAGTTAGATCTGTAAACTTATATACTCCAGTTTAAAGAAAATACAGAGAAAAAGTTACCAAACCATAGGATACACAAACATACAAGACATTCTAAAAGCTAACAGCCTAAGCAAGATGGCAAAACCTCCTCTCTACAAAAAATACAAAAAAAAAATTAGCCAGGTGTGGTGGTTTGTGCCTGTGGTCATAGCTACTCGGTAGGCTGAGATGAGAGAATCACTTGTGCACAAGAGGTCGAGGCTGCAGCGAGACGGAGCCACTGCACTCTAGCCTAGGTGACACAGCAAGACTTCTGTCTCCAAAAAAAAGAAAAAAGGATAACTGTCTTGAAACCTCCAGAAGTTAAGGGGAGAGCTATTCTAGATGAGACTAATAGATAAAAGCAACCTTGATGGAATCTTGGTTTTTCTTTTCGGTTTTTTTGAGACGGAGTTTTGCTCTTATTGCCCAGGCTGAAGTGTAATGGCACGATCTCAGCTCACCGCAACCTCTGCCTCCCAGGTTCAAGCAATTCTCCTGCCTCAGCCTCCCAAGTAGCTGGGATTACAAGCATGTGCCACCATGCCTGGCTAATTTTGTATTTTTTTGCAGAGACGGCTTTCTCCGTGTTGGTCAGGCTGGTCTCAAACTCCCAACCTCAGGTGATCCACCCGCCATGGCCTCCCAAGTGTTGGGATTACAGGCGTGAGCCACCAAGCCCAGCGGTTTGGTTTTTTTTTTTTTTTTTAAAGTTAGCTATTTTGGGCCAATTAGGTAAACTTGGTATACAGAATAGATTTACCTAGGTAAATAGGCATTAGTATTAGGTGATTGTTGTTAATTTTCTTTCCTTTTTTTTTTTTTGAGACAGCCTTGCTCTGTCACCTAGACTGGAGTATAGTGACACCATCACAGCTCACTGCAACCTCAACCTCCTGGGCTCAAGCGATCCTCCCACCTCAGCCTCCTGAGTAGCTGGAACTATACAGCATGTGCCACCACATCTGGCTAATTTTTTGTATTTTTTGTTTGTTTGTTTTTAGAGACAGGGTTTCAACATGCTATCCAGGCTGGTCTCAAACTCCTGGCCTCAAGTGATCTCCCCAGTTCAGCCTCCCAAAGTGCTGGGATTACATGCATAAACCACCATACCTGGCTGTCAATTTTCTTATGTGTGAGAGACAGCACTATTACGGTTAAGGAAAATCTCTATTGCAGTCGAGCGCAGGTGTACATGCCTATAATTCCAGCACTTTGGGAAACCAAGGTGGATCTCAACACTTGAGGTCAGGAGTTCAAGTTCAAGCCCAGCCTCAGCAACACAATGAGATCCTGTCTCTACTAAAAAAAAAAAGAAAAAATCAATTATTGGGCTCTTTCCACAGCATACATACATATGCTCTCTCTGTGTCTCTCTTATTTCCTCTTTCCTGCTTCAATTTTAGTCTTCTTCATTACATGATCTTTTTTATTTCATTTTATTAGCCAGTTTTATTCCCACCTTTTATGTACACTGTCTTCATGTCTTTTGTATACGGCCTTCAGGGAAAACAATCTACATTAATGTCTTTGTATTTCTGTCTTCTAAATGACTAGGTTCAGGGAAAAAATTTCAGTACACATTTTGGGTGTTTGAATTGTGAATTAAAAAGCATACTTCTAATATCCCTGATGTTAACAACAAAAAATAATTTAACCAGAAAAACTGTTTCCCTGAGCTCAAACTATAATCGATCCTCATTAGTCCCAGATTCTGCATTTGCAAATTTACCTACTTGCTAAAATTGACTCCAAAATCAATACTCAGAGTGCTCTGGCAGTCATTCCACCACACAAAGTACATGAATACATGAATGTCCACGAACGATCACTATGGCAGGGAAAATTTTGATCTGCTCAGAGCACAAGTTACCATCTGAGGTCAAACAAGGCAACACTCTACCTTCTTATTTCAGCTCTCATACTGTAAACAAGTGTCTTTTTTCCAGTCTACTGAGTGTTGCACTTTTTGTACTTTTTGTTGGCGATTTCACTATTTCAACTGGTCCCCCAGGTAGTGCTGAGGTGCTGTCTACTATTCCCAAGTGCAAGAAGGCTGATGTGCAGTGAGCCATGATCATGCCACTGTATTCTAGCCCCTAATAATATTAACTATAATTCCAGTGCCTGATATATATATGAGGGAGGCACTGAGCTACGCACTTGGTATATACAAATACGTTTATATATACACGTATATACATGCACATTTAAAATCTACCAAGAAAAATGCAGTCAATTCCCATGGTTATCTGGCAGAGTTAAAGGCTAAAAATCATTAGGTTACTAGAATTAAAGCAGAAGAAGGCCCTACTTGGTAAATCAATTTTGAACAAAGTTAGATATGACCTCTTGCAAACCACAAAATAATTAATGTAACCAGGTGACTCCTGATGGATCGTTTTCCTATTTTAGACCTTTTAGCTACACAATGTAACTGATAAACGTTAGCTCTCTTTCAAAGACATTAAACCAAAAAGCCCTTCAAAGCTATATTATGAAATGTTTTAGGTGGCTTTTTTTGTTAAAGCGGCAGAAAGAACACTAAACTGGTATTGAGGTGACCTGAAGTCCGCCACTAACTATGTAACTATGAACAATTTTTTTTTTTTGAGACAGAGTCTTGCTCTGTCACCAGGCTGGAGTACAGTGGCACAATTTTGGCTCACTGCAACCTCCGCCTCCCAGGTTCAAGCGATTCTCCTGCCTCAGCCTACGGAGTAGCTGGGACTACAGGTGCCTGCCACCATGCCCAGCTAATTTTTGTATTTTTAGTAGAGACAGGTTTCACCATGTTGGCCAGGACAGTCTCGATCTCCAGACCTCATGATCCGCCTGCCTCGGCCTCCCAAAGTGCTGGGTGTGAGCCACCGCGCCCGGCCTAACTATGAACAAATTTAATCTCTCCTGTGTTGTTTGCTTATCTTCAAATTAAAGGGTCTAGATTTAATGATCTCTAGAGGCAAAATGATTTCATAATTTCAAGATTATAGGCCAGGCACAGTGGCTCAAACCAGTAACCCCAGCAGTTCAAGAGGCTGAGGCAGGTAGATCACCTCTGCTCAGGTGTTCGAGACCAGCCTCGGCAACATGGTGAAACCCTGTCTCTTATCAAAAAAACACAAAAAAATTAACCAGACATGGTGGTACACACCTGTGGGTCCCAGCTACTCAGGGGACTGAGGCAGGAGGATCATTTGAGCCCAGGAATCAAGGTTGCAGTGAGCTGAGATCAAGCCACTGCACTTCAACCTGGGTGACAGAGTGAGGCCCCATCTCAAAAAAAAAAAAAAAAAAAAAGATTACATAGAAAGTAGGTAAGAAATTTCCAAAATTCCTTTCTTAAACCTGGCTTAACAAATGAATATAAAAGCATTTAACAAAATAGAAAAAGACAATCATTCCCAAAGGGACAATCTTGAAGAGCTGGTTGGTCCTGAATATTTCAAATGTGTCAATAGCAAGATAAAATGATAAACTTAAGCTTTTATGAATCTCTTGACTTCAGAACTATAGTTCTCAGGTTCTACTTCTACTATACACACTGACCTAAAAGCCTAACTAGTTAACTAGTTCCTCAGTATATTTGGAATTTACAGTGCCTTTTAATTACCTTATGACACATATTATCTTAACAGTTTGATATTTTGTGCCAAAAAAGTCAGTTTGGATTTCAGAAAAACAGTGGTTATTAGGGAAATGATCAACTGAAAGTTAAATATTTTAAAAAGTCGTGAAAAAAAAATTCACCAACAAAACCTGTCCTTCATTTTTACTTGAACCTCCCTTTACAAAGTAAAATTTAGTACAATTATTGAAAACTGCTTTTATTAGAGCCAAAACTAAAGGTTATAGCTTTTTCTTTTAAGCCAGGGTTGTATAGCAACTTTAGTGACGCTAATGTTAGTAAGTTCTAATAATCCACAACCATCAAACCAGCCAAAGCTTTTTTTTTTGTTTTTTGCTTTTTTTTTGAGACGGAGTTTAGCTCTTGTTGCCCAGATTGGAGTGCAATGGTGTGATCTCGGCTCATGACAACTTCTGCCTCCCAGGTTCAAGTGATTCTCCTGCTTCAGCCTCCTGAGTAGCTAGGATTACAGGCACACGCCACCACACCTGGCTAATTTTGTATTTTCACTAGAGATCGAGTTTCTCCATGTTGGTCAGGCTGGTCTCGAGCTCCCAACCTCAGGTGATCCGCCACCTCAGCCTCCCAAAGTGTTGGGATTACAGGTGTAAGCCACTGTGCTGGCCAAAAAGCTTACAACTTTCTAACCATAAGATCAAACTCACTATAGCTGCTTTCTAATAAAAAAGTCAAACTCAAGCTGGGCACAGTGGCTCACACCTGTAATCCCAGCACTTTGGGAGGCTGAGGCAGTAGATCACCTGAGGTCAGGAGTTCAAGACCAACCTGACCAAAATAGTGAAACCCTGTCCCAAGTAAAAGTACAAAAAATTAGCTGGGCGTGGTGGCGGGCGCCTGTAATCCTAGCTACTAGAGAGGCCAAGGCAGGAGAATTGCTTGAATTCTGGTAGGCAAAGGTTGCAGTGAGCTGAGACTGTGCCATTGCACGCCAGCCTCGGCAACAAAAGCAAAACTCCCATCTCAAAAGAAAAAAAGTCAAACTCATATTCACATTTACACCAATGGACAAGAATCCACATCTCAGATGAGAAAAATCAATTGCTTAACCAATTGCTAACTGCATTAAATACAGTGAATACATTCATGACCTTGGGTTAGGCAAAACTGCCTTAGATATGATATCAATGCACAACAAAATAAAAAGTAAATAAATTGCACACAATCAAAATGAGAAACTTCTTTGCTTCAATGACAACATAAAGCAAAACATTCTCTTTCTACACATGACTTGGAAAAAAAAGTTAAAAAAAGTAAAACAAATCCACAAAAAGGGGGAAATTTCTACAAATCATTTATCTGACAAACTTGCATCCAGAATATATAAAGGACCCTTAAAACTCAATAATAACAAGAAATAACCCAATTTCTTAGGTAAGCAAAGAATGTGAATAGCTATTTCTCCAAAGAAGATATACAGGACGGGCACGGTGGCTCACATTTGTAATCCCAGCACTTTGGGAGGCCAAAGGGGCGCATCACTTGGGGTCAGGAATTTGAGACCAGCCTAGCCAACATGGCAAAACCCTGTCTCCACTAAAACTACAAAGATTAGCTAGGTGTGGTGGCACAAACCTGCAATCTCAGCTACTCAGGAGGCTGGGGCAGGAGAATCACTTGAACCTGGGAGGTGGAGTCTGCAGTGAGATCACGCCACTGCACTCCACCTTGGGTAACAGAGTGAGACAGAGCCTCAAAAGAAAAGAAAAAAAAAAGATATAAAAATGGCAATAAGCACAGGAACAGATGTTCAGCACCATTAGAAAAATGCAAAACAAAACACAATGAGCACCAGGAACAGTGGTTCCAGCTACTTAGGAAATTCAGACAGGAGGATCAGTGGAGCCCAAGAGTTCAAAGCTGCAGTGCACTGCGATCATACCTGCACTCCATCCAGCCAAGGCAACAGAGTGAGACTCCATCTCTAAAATATATATATAAATGAATACCACAATGAAGTAACACTTCACATCCACTGGGATGCCTATGGTCAAAAAGAGGGAAAATAGTGTTAGTGATAATGTGGAGATACAGGAACCCTCATAACAAGTTTGCTTAGATTACAAAAGAATAGTGGTTATTAGGCATAAAATAAACTGAAAGTTAGGTGGGAAAATAGTAAAGAATTTCCTCAAATGTTAAATGTTGAATTACCATGTGACCCAGCAATTCCACTCTAGGTATATCCCCAAGGGAACTGAAAGCATTATGTCCACACAAACATTTGGACATGAATGTTTACAACAGCACTATTCATAATAATCAAAAAGTGAAAACAATCCTAATGTCCATCAACTGAGACAAAAATCATAACAATTATAGCTTCTGATCCCAAATGACCATAAACACTTGACAAAAATAATCTTTTTCCTTCAAAACAAGAAACAAAAAAATTCAAAGGAATTGCAGGGGGAAAAAAAACAAAATTAAAACAATAATAATTCAAACGTCCCAGTGCCTTTAAATTCAAAAACCGCAGACCTTACAAAGCCTATTTTTGTAAACTGTACTTGGCCCTGAGTTTTGTTTAATTTGAATCTATTCCCATATATGAAACTGAAACTTTGTTAATGCTATTTAAGACAGAAATCTCCTTCCTTTTACAAAAACTTGTGTACACAGTATTCTACAATAAACTGGTTAAAGATCTTTACTAAAACTTTTAATATGCTAACTTCTGAAACTCACTGATAGCTGCAGTGACGGACTACTACTATTATTGGGTTGTAAAACTGTAAGGTGGCTTAAAGGCATGGTGGCACACACACCTACAGCACCGGCTATTCGCCTGAACCCAGGAGGCAAAGGTTGCAGTGAGCTGAGATCAGAAGATCATGCCACTGCACTCCAGCCTGGGCTACAGGGGAGACTCCATCTCAAAAAAAAAAAAATGGTTAAGACCAGGCACAGTGGCTCATGCCTGTAATCTCAGCCCTTTGGGAGGCTGAGGCGGGTGGATCACTTGAGGTCAGGTGTTCAGGATCACCCTGGCCAACATGGTGAAACCCTGTCTCTACTAAAAATACAAAAATCAGCCAGGCATGATGGCACGAGCCTGTAGTCCCAGCTACTCAGGAGGCTGAGGCAGGAGAATCACTGAAACCCAAGAGTAAGCCGAGATCACACCATTACACTCCTGTCTGGAGGAGAGAACAAAACTCCAACTAAAAAAAAAAAAATAATGGTTAAGATGGTAAATTTTGCTATGCATTTACCACAATTTATTAAAAAACAAAAATTCAGGGTCACAAGCATATACAGCATGCCAATTTTCTTCTAAGAATGTGAAAATAAGAATACACACAGTAACGATAGGAGCAGACTCCAGAGCTCAGACACAGAAGCAAAACTTAACTGCTTTTTCCTTCAGCCTCCGCCTCCCTGGTTCAAGCGAGCTCTCCAGCCTCAGCCTTCCGAATAGCTGGTATCACAAGCACACACCACCAAGCCTGGCTAATTTTTGTATTTTTAGTAGAGATGTTGGCCAGGCTGGTCTTGAACTCCTGACCCCAGGTGATCCGCCCACCTCGGCCTCCCAAAATGTTTGGATTACAGGTATGAGCCACCACGCCTGGCTGGTACTTTTTCAATATAGTATTTAATTTTATTCTTTCTGGGTCACAGGTGCCTGAAAAAAAAATTTAGGCCAGGCGCGGTGGCTCACACCAGCACTTTGGGAGGCCGAGGCAGGAGGATCATGAGGTCAAGAGATGGAGACCTTCGTGGCCAACATGGTGAAATTCTGTCTCTACCAAAAATACAAAAAAATTAGCTGTGTGTGGTGGTGCGCGCCTACAGTCCCAGCTACTCTGAAGGCTGAGGCAAGAGAATTGCTTGAACCCAGGAGGCAGAAGTTGCAGTGAGCCAAGATTGCAGCCAGCCACTGAACTCCAGTCTGACGACAAAGTGAGACTTCATCTCAAAAGAAAAAAAATTTAAGTAAATTTTAAACCATGTAAATAACACATTTTTAAAAACTCAATTATAGCTGGGTGCAGTGGCTCATGCCTTGTAATCCTAGCATTTTGAGAGGCTGAGGAGGGAGGATCTGTTTAGTCCAAAAGTTCAAGCCCAGACTGGGCAACATGGCTAAACCCAGTCTATACCAAAATATACAAAAAATTAGTCGAGCATGGTGGTACACACCTGTAGTTCCAGCTAGTTGAGTGGCTGAGGTGGGAGGATCACCCAAACCTGGGAAGTTGAGGCTACAGGGAGCTGAGTCTGCACCACTATATTCCACTACACCCCAGCCTACATAACAGATTTATCTCAAAAACAAAAAACAGGCCGGGCACGGTGGCTCACGCCTGTAATCTCAGCACTTTGGGAGGCCGAGGCGGGCGGATCACGAGGTCAAGAGATCAAGATCATCCTGGCCAACATGGTGAAACCCCATCTCTACTAAAAGTACAAAAAAATTAGCTGGGCGTGGTGGTGCTCACCTATATTCCCAGCTACTCGGGAGGCTGAGGCAGGAGAATTGCTTGAACCCGGGAGGCGGAGGTTGCAGTGAGCCAAGGTCGCACCACTGCACTCCAGCCTGGTGCCTGGTGACGGAGTGAGACTGTCTCAAAAAAAAAAAAAAAAAACCTAAATTAAGAGGGAGGAAAAAGCAAATCCTAATAATGAATACAAACAAAAACTGTTAAAACTGATAATCAAAATAAATTCAACGAATAAGCAGAAAAATGCTATTTCCAGTAACTTTTGAACAAAGTTCATTTCTAGCACAATATACTCTAAGAAAAAAAACCACTGAAAAAAAACAACACTTGGTAGGGTTATTGTTAGTAAAATATTGGCATTATAAATCTGAATCTGGCTGGGCACCGTGGCTCATACCTGTAATCCCAGCACTTTGGGAGGCTGAGGTGGGCAGATCACTTGAGGTCAGGAGTTTGAAACCAGTCTGACCAACTTGGTCAAACACCATTTCTACTAAAAATACAAAATTAGCCAAGCATGGTGGCACATGCCTATAATCCCAACTACTTGGGAGGCTGAGGCAGGAGAACTGTTGGACCCAGGAGGCAGAAGTTGCAGTGAGCTGAGATCGTGCCATTGCACTCCAGCCTGGTCAACAAGAGCAAAACTCCATCTCAAAAAATTAAAATTAAAATTAAAAATCTGAATCTGTTTTCTGCACAGGATATGCCCATAATGTTAACTTTGATTTGGAATTTAAAACAACAATGTAGGCCAGGCACAGTGACTCATGTCTGTAATCTCAACACTTTGGGAGGCCAAAGTGGGTGGATCACTTAAGGCCAGGAGTTCAAGACCAGCCTGGCCAACATGGTAAAACCCCATCTCTACTAAAAACACAAAAATTAACCAGAGGCCTGTAATCTTAGCTACTTGGGAGACTGAGGCACAAGAATTGCTTAAACCCAGGAGGCAGAGGTTGCAGTGAGCCAAGACTGCACAATTGCACTCTAGCCTGGGTGACAGAGGGAGACTGTCACAAAAAAAAAATAAAATACTGCTTCCTTTTCGATTTGCCACCTTTGGTGGAGCCGCCACCAAAATGCAGATTTTTGAGAAAACCCTTACGGGTAAGACTATCACCCTCAAGGTTGAACCCTCAGATATGACAGAAAATGTAAAGAACAGGCCAGGCACGGTGGCTCAAGCCTGTAATCCCAGCACTTTGGGAGGCTAAGGCAGGCAGATCACAAGGTCAAGAAATCAAGACCATCCTGGCCATAGTGAAACCCCGTCTCTACTAAAAATACAAAAATTAGCCGGGCATGGTGGCACGCGCCTGTGTTCCCAGCTACTCGGGAGGCTGAGACGGAAGAATCGCTTGGACCCAGGAGGCAGAAGTTGCAGTGAGCTGACATTGCGCCACTGCACTCCAGCCTGGTGACAGAGCAAGACTCTGTCTCAAAAAAAAAAGAAGAAAGAAAATGTAAAGAACAAGATCAAGAATAAGGAAGGAATTTCTCCTCATCAGTTGTTGACAAGCAACTGGAAGATGGACATACTCTGCCTGACTACAACATTCAAAAGGAGAATACTCTTCATCTTGCGTCGAGACTTCGTGGTGGTGCTAAGAAAAGGAAGAATTCTTACACCACTCCCAAGAAGAATAAGCACAAGAGAAAGAAGGTTACACTGGCTGTCTTAAACTATTATCAGGTAGATGATAACAGTCCCCTTCGTCGAGAGTGCCCTTCTGATGAATGTGGTGCTAGAGGCCTTATGGCAAGCCACTTTGACAGACATTATAGTGGCAAATGTTGTCTGATTTATTGATTCAACAAACCAGAAGACAAGTAGCTGTATAAGTTAATAAAAGACATGAACTAACAACAAAATACCAATGTAAGCTGATTTTTTTGTTGTTGTTGAGATGGAGTCTCACTCTGTCGCCCAGGCCAGAGTACAGTCATGCCATCTCGGCTCACTGCAACCTCTGCCGCCCGGGTTCAAGTGATTCACCTGCCTCAGCCTCCTGAGTAGCTGGGATTGCAGGCACCTGCCATCACGCCCAGCTGATTTTTGTAGTTTTTAATAGGGATGGGGTTTCACCATGTTGGCCAGGCTGGTCTTGAACTCCTGACCTGGTGATACACATGCCCCAGCCTCCCAAAGTACTGGGATTACAGGCATGAACCACCGCACCCGGCAAGCTGATGATTTTTAAAATCATGTTTTCTAGCTCTGTCCACTGAAAAGGGCCTATAAACAAACGCCTACACCACCAAGCATTCAGATCCTATTTTTTTTTTGTTTTTGTTGTTGTTGTTGTTGTTTTTGAGATAGAGTTGCCCAGGCTGGATGGAGTGCAATGGCACGATCCCAGATCTTGGCTAACTGCAACCACCGCCTCCCAGGTTCAAACAACTCTCCTGCCTCAGCCTCCTGAGTAGCTAAGATTACAGGCGCGTGCCACCTTTCTGTATCTTTAGTAGAGACGGGTTTCACCACATTGGCCAGGCTGGTCTCAAACCCCTAACCTCAGGTGATCCACCCTCCTCGGCCTCCCAAAGTGTTGGGATAACAGGTGTGGGTAACCGCGCCCAGCCTAAGTCCTGGTTTATAAATAACATTTTCTACCAAAAGAAGGAAGTTAGAAACGAAATAGCATGACATTTCACGTGTACAATAACAAATTCCAAAATATGGAATATTCTTTAAAAAGATGAGGCTAGCCATTTGTGGTGGCAGAGTCAGGAAGGAGCAGCAGGTGCCAGGTCTGGCCTCAAAGGTGGCAAGAAGAACCCCCTGAAACAGCCCAAAAAGCAAGCAGAGACGAATAAAGCTTTCGAGCACAAACAAGAGGAGGAACAGAAGAAACGCAAGGAGATAAAAGCGAAAGCCTCCGGAAAGGGGCTCTAGTCACAGGTGGAATTTAAAACTCTGGCAAAAAGCAAGCTGTGCCTTGTGCCTGAAGTGATGGTGACCCTTGATTTCATTCATATTTAAACATCTGCATACCCTGCCGTAATATCTTTTGCCACCCATAGCTGGAATGAAGTGCTGTCTTGAAGCTGAAGCCTGTTGTACATTTTAAAATAAACTTTTGTTAAAAAAAAAAAAAAAAAAAAGGCAGGTATGGTGGCTCACACCTGTAATCCTAGGCCAAGGCAGGCAGACTGCTTGAGCTGGGAGGTTGAGGCTGCAGTGAGCCATGATTATGCCACTGCACTCCAACCTGGATGACAGAATAAGACCCTGTCTCAAAATAAACAAAATTTTTAAATTTTTAACAATGAAAAATACTAATAAAATAAAAAACTTACAGTGGCTCATCATCTCTTTAGCTTTTCTTTTTTTCTTTTAAGACAGTCTCAGGCTGGGCGTGGTGGCTCACACCTGTAATCCAAGCACTTTGGAGGCCAGGCGGATCACCTGAGGTCAGGAGATCAAGACCAGCCTGACCAACGTGGTGAAACCCCATCTTTAAAAATAAATAAATAAATGGATAGGGGAAGAAAAAAAAAAGACAGTCTCACTCTGTTGCCCAAGCTGGAGTGCAGTGGTGCAATTTCAGCTGACCGCAACCTCTGACTCCTGGATTTAAGTGATTCTCGTGCCTCAGCCTCCTGAGTAGCTGAGACTACAGGCACACACCACCACACCCAGCTAATTTTTGTATTTTCAATAGAGACAAGGTTTCGCCACGTTGGCCAAGCTGGTCTCGAACTCCTGACCTCAGGTGATCTGCCTGCCTCAGCCTTCCCAAGTGCTGGAAATACAGGCATGAGCCACCGCGCTCAGCCTCTCTTTAGTTGTGTTCACTCAGCCATTCCTACCTTAGCTGTGAATTTAAAGTAAAACCAGCCCAGAATCTGGCCAGAGACTGCTCTTTGGTCTTTGTTCTACTCTAAACTCTGTATAACCTATAATTAAACCAACTCTTAAACAACTGTGGGACAGGGCAAGAAAAAAAAAACACAGAATTACACCAACTCATTTGGGGAAAAAAGAAAGATATGCTAAAGATTTCACGCAAATTGCCTTAGGTATGATAACGATTTTGTATGTTTTTAGCTGGAGACTGGCTTGAAATAAAAATGCAGAAAAGTGTAGGAAAAAGCTTTATTTCAAACAGATGCATCCTGAGGTATTAAGGGGAAAAGCAGTATATCTGCAATTTAATTTCAAATCATTCAAGGAGGGGAGGATATAGAGTTAAAGCAAAATGGCTAACTGTTGGTTAACTGTCAAATCCAAACAGAAGGTACATTATGGGTGTTCACCATATTATGCTTTCACCTTTTCCGAATGTTTGAAATTTCTTTTTTTTCTTTTTAGACAGAGTTTCACTTTTGTTTGCCCAGGCTGGACAACAAGCAATCTCAGCTCACTGCGATCTCCAGCTCCAGGGTTTAAGCAATTCTCCTGCCTCAGCCTCCCAAGTACTTGGATTACAGGCATGTGCCACCACACCTGGCTAATTTTTTTTATATTTAGTAGAGATGGGGTTTCACCATGTTGGTCAGGCTGGTCTTGAACTCCTAACCTCAGGTGATCCACCCACCTCAGCCTCCCAGAGTGCTGAGATTACAGGCTTGAGTCACTGCACCCAGCTTGAAATTTCTTATATAAAGTTGCAAAAAAGTTACCAGAATATTCCATATACCAAAACAGGAAAATTGCTCCTCAACCTACTAAGTTGAGCAGCAAATAGAGTAGAGAGCAGGTGCCTATAACAACAAACAACCTAAAGCACAATTTTGCATTTATCATCCCACTCAAGGATCTGCTAAAAATGCCTCCTTAGCATGGAGGCAGGTAACAATGGGACACAAAGTAACAGCAGAAGGTAGTCACACAGACACTAGACTAACCAGATAAACAAGTTATGAATAAATGAGAGTCACTGAAGACCTCATTAATTGGATTTAGCTGGATTTTGAGGAATGAACAGAATATGAACAGTGTGAAAGGAAGCAGAAGACAATCCAGGCAAAAAGTTCATAAGCAACAGCCAAAGATCACAAATAAACCAGGTCTGTATTGAAATATGGATCCCAGTAGAGTCATGAGGGGAGTTTTTGTAGAAAATTCATTCATTCTTCAATTTGTATAATGCCTAGGTTTTAGGAATACAAAAACATAAAATACTATAGCATGTCTTCAAAGAGCTCACAAAGAGCTGGGGACAGTGGCTCATGAGTATAATCCCAATACTTTGGAAGGCTGAAGCGGGAGGACCACTTGAGCCCAGGAGTTAGAGGCTGCAGTAAGCTGTGATCATGCCACTGTATTCCAACCTAGGTGACAAAGTTAAGACCCTTGTCTCAGAAAACAAACTAAAAACCAAAGTGCTCACAAAGTGGAGAAGGTATAGTCAAAATGCATTAATTAAAGATATACACAAAATGCTTTAATAACAGAGACAGGAGTGATTAATTTACCAGAGGAATGAGATTGTGAGTAAATTTCAACAAAGATATTTGAGTTAATGTTTAAAAATTGAAAATGGGCTGGGCGCAGTGGCTCACGCCTGTAATCCCAGCACTCTGGGAGGCCGAGGCAGGTGGATCGCCTGAAGTCGGAAGTTCAAGACCAGACTGACCAACATGGAGAAACCCCATATCTACTAAAAATACAAAATTAGCCAGGCGTAGTGGTGCAGGCCTGTAATCCCAGCTACTCAGGAGGCTGATGCAGGAGAATCACTTGAACCCGGGAGGTGGTTGTGGTGACCCAAGATCGCCCCAATTGCACTCCAACCTGGGCAACAAGAGCGAAAAACAAAGAACTGAAAATTATGTCACCATTTAAATTCCAGTCACAGAAAGGAAAAAAAGTTTTAACACTTAAAGATTACCTACTGTATTTGAGGCACTTTTACCTTTAGGTTTTATAGTTAACATTCTTATACACAAAGAAACTGAAGTTTAGAGTTTAACTGACCTAATATAAAAAAGGTAGTTAATGCTGAGCCTGGCGTTCAAACCTAGGTTCGTCTGCTGCTGAAACCCATGCATGCCCTTTCCAATACTACCTAGCTCTGGGAATTTATAAGCACACAAATCATGAGTATAAGGTGCAACACAACTTTAGAAAGTCAGTCACTACCAGAAAATTAGTAAAATGTTTAAGGGCCAGACAGGACCAGAGTAGCACTGCTCAGATTTTCCAAAACACTGAAGAGCTTCAGTCTCTAGGACTAATGTAAATGGTTTGAAATAGTGAGATAAACATTACCGAAGAAAAATCATTTTCAGCCAAGCAGGGTGGCTCACGCCTGTAATCCCAACACTTTGGGAGGCACAGGCAGGTGGGTCACTTGAGGTCAGGAGTTTGAGACCAGCCTGGCCAACATGGTGAAAGTTTTAGTAGTTTTTCTCCACTAAAAAATACAAAACTTAGGCAGGTGTGGTGGCACATGCCTGTAGTCCCAGCTACTCAGGAGGCAGAGACGGGAGAATCCCTTCAAGCTGGCTGCAATGAGCAGAGATTGCGCCACTGTACTCTAGCCTGGGTGACAGAGCAACACTCAGTCAAGAAAGAAAGGAAAGGAAAGGAAAAGAAAAGAGAAGAAAGATCATTTTCACACAGAAAAGCTTTGAACCTAAATCACTGCTAGAGACAAAATACTTTTAAGTATTAAAACTATGGTCATTTGGTCAGGCGTGATGGCTCACTCCTGTAGTTCCAGCATTTTGGGAGACAAAGGTGGACAGATCACTTGAGCCCAGGAGTTCACGCTCATGACCAGTCCCCACAAAAAAATACAGTATTAGCCAGAAATGGTGGCCGCGCCTAGGCCTAGCCGCTAGGGAGGCTGAGGTGGAAGAATCACTCAAGCTGCAAAGTCGGGATATCAGTGAGCCGAGATCTCACCACAGCACTCCAGCAAGGTTGACAGAGCTAGACCCTGCCTCAAAAACAAAACAAACAAAAAAACCTAGGGTCAGGCAGCTAGCTTGTAAGACATTGTAGCAACAGAGTAACTTTCATCATCTCAACGAAACAGTTAACATCTCTTACCAACAAGTTTCAACAGAAATAAAATTCTTGGAATAAAGTTTTGTAGAAACCTAGTACAATCTGGAATCCATGCTTAAACAACTTACCAGTTTACGACAATTAAACATACTTTGGTAATTTACAAATTTCAAGTAAATAATACTGTAGTAAAAACACTTGTAAAATTCTCAATTTTCTGCTAAACAATTTCAAAAGAACTACAAAACACATTTATAACTGAAACTTTTCCCTAATATCTTTATGATAACCGTAAAGCTTTACTGTAACCTTACTTTCCTATTCTGAAATATGTTCAAATTCCTATTCTGAAATAAGTTCAAACTTCAGCCATAATCAAATAACATTCCCCCTGCAAAGTAATGGGGAAAGTATATGGACTTCTTACTTAGCAAAGAGAGTTCTGAATAAATATCTTAAGTACTTAGTAAAAATATAATTAAAGCCTTACGTTAATATCAAACCGTGATGGCAAAATCTGTTGTTTTAGTATTTTTCACTAACGAAAGAAAATAATGCAACTTAGGCCATCAGCTTCATAAAGATTTATTTTTGCCTAAAGTATTGTAATACAAGCCAACTTAATTTTTTTTTTTTTTTTTTTTTTTGAGATGGAGTCCCGCTCTGTCCAGGCTGGAGTGCAACGGCGCTATCTCGGCTCACTGCAACCTCCACCTCCCGGGTTCAAGTGATTCTCCTGGCTTAGCCTCCCAAGCAGTTGGGATCACAGGCGCCCACCACCACACCCTGCTAATTTTTGGATTTTTACAAAAATTACAAAAGGTCGCCATGTTGCTCAGGCTGGTCTCGGACTCCTGACCTCAGGTGATCGGCCCGCCTCGGCCTCCCAAAGTGCTGGGATTACAGGCGTGAGCCACCGGGCCCAGCCACAAGCCAACCTTCTAAAAATTCTTCCCAGGAATACGGGAAAGACAAGTTAAAATGTAATCCCAACTTTCAGGAAAATAGGCTACATATGGAAGGTCAAGTCTCAGAAAAAACTCAAAGCATACAATATTTTACCTTTTTCTGGTCAAGGAGACAAAAAGTGCAAAAGTATCTTACAGTAATTAAAAAAAATGGGTCAAATGCAATTAAGGTGAGGACAAATGCCACAAGAGGAACAACTAGCATGTTTCAACTGTCACTAAAAGTTTTGTTTGAATTAAGATTTACCACTGCACCACATTCAGGAAAAAAAAAAAATACTGCGTGCACTAGATCTTCAGAGTGTACTTAAAAGTCAACTCTACGCTCCCCGGAGTTGTTCCTTGCAGTACAGGCTTTTTGTTCATATTCTAATGTCTTCTAAAGTCCCTGAACAGTCAACTTAAGGTCATGTATGTAGAAACTACTTCAAAACATTCTTGACAGGCTTTCTAAGAGTAGCCCGTATTTTTCTGATTTGATTTAAATAGATCCAATTACGGAATTCCCTACCGACCAGCCGCCGCCGCCGCCTCCTCCTCCTCCTCCTTCTCCTCCTTACTCCGGAAGAGGCCACTAATCACAAGGGTTACAACCAAGTACAAACATTCATTGTCATTTCTTTTTAAAAGGCATGCATTCTAAGATCCTCACTATTTAGTAGCCAGAAGACAACTTAAAATTGGAGATAGGGATCTAGCACAAACCAAATAGAAATATAACTATTCCAAAAGAGCAGAGCTTTGCCTGTCAAGCTGTAGCTTTATCCTTATTAACACCGATTTCAAGCCACGATAACATCAAGGCTAACCCTTCACCTGTTTTGCACGTTGCACGTTAACTTCCCGAGACCCTTTCAACGAACCGCTTCAACTCGGCCCACCTCCATCCGCTCCCGCCCTAAACCTCAGTTAAAATGCGTTTCCCTCCAAACTTCACGTCTTAACCGTGGCCTGACTTACGTCTTCTCGTCGCCACCGCTCCCAGTCAGGGCCTTAGTTCTACCATGCCCGCCTTTCCCGGCTGGCCTCAAGCGTCCAGTCCCCTCCCATAAGGCTCGAATCTGCCTCGACAAGCCGCCCCAAAGTCGATCTTCCCAGCTCCTCCAACCTGTGCCCAGGCGCCGGTCCAGGCCCCCAAAGCACGCAACGGCCGAGCCTGAAAATGGCGGAGAGTGCCAGTGCCTGCTGCAGGCAAGCAGTCCCGTGTCGCCGCCACACTCACCGTCTGGCGTAGAGCAGAGCTCCTAACGGCCAGCGCAGCGTTAGTCTCCGGAGCCCGCAATGTCTCTTCTGCTTGGTCTCCCCACTACGTTCCTCTCAATCCCGCTCCTCCAAAGGAGCAGACGCCATCTTCCCCTAGGAGCCACCGAACGCACGCTCTGGAGTCATCACGCACCGGCGGACGCTGCTACGTCACTCGCGCCTGGCCGCGGGTCTCCGTGAGAGTCGATCTGCGCCTGTGCTTAGGTGGGGGGCCGGGCCATGAGATCCTGCCCAGCGCTTCCTTTGTTCCGGAGCGAGTAGGGCTGGGCTGCGTCAAGGATGAAGAAAGCGACCGCGTTTCGCAGTGCTGCCTGTTTTTACAGTGTGAGCTAACCTGCATCCTCTGAAAAACACCCCGTTTTCCAAAATGTGAATGAGTATATTTGTACGGGGCCGGTGCGACAGAGACAGCGGGCCGTTGGACCGAGCCCACCGAGAATGGATGTGTGGGGAGCCACCGTGTGACGTTGCTGAATCTGTTCACCCCGTCAAGCTGGTGGCCGCCCTGGAAAAGCCTGGCACACAGTCAGGCTCCACGCCTTACCCGAGCCAGTTGTGCCTCTAGCTTACGCGTCGCTTAAAGTCGAGCGACCAAGATAGAAAAACAGCCCCACGGTGCAACCACTTTGGAAAACCGCTTCAGTTTCTGCGAAAGCTAAGTGTACACTTACCTTGTGACCCAGAAATTTCACTTCAAGAGGAATGAGTGCATACGTCCACCATAGGCATGCGCAAGAATGTCCATACCACGATTCTTCGTAGTAATAAAAAAATGGTAACCCAAATGTCCATCAGCAGTTGAGTGGCTAAATTGTGTTATAGTCGTACAGTGGATTTCTCGGAGCAATAGGAGGTTACGGATAAACGCAACAGCCTGAACGCATATCAGATAATGTTAACTCAGGCACGAAGAGGAGGGCGCTGTATGATTCCACTTTTATGAGGTTCAAAATAGAACTGCAAAACAAGTTCTTCCCAGTATGAATCAAGAATCGTACCAGCCTGGGGAACGTGGTGAGACCCCATCTTTACGCATCGTGGCGCGTTCCTGTGATCCCAGATACTTGGGAGGCTGAGGTGGGAGGATCATTTGAGCCCAGGAGTTGAAAGCTACAGTGAGCCAAGATCGCGCAGCTGCACTTCCATCTCAGCAACAGAATAAGACCCTGTCTCAAAGAAGTCTTACTTTTGACTCCATAATCCCCTTCCAAAAATGTATTCTAAGGATAGCCTCAGATGTGTGAATAAGATTTTTGTACTAATCTTTGAGGCATTAATGATAGCCCCCCCAAAAAAAGGAAACACAGTAGCAGACAATGATTAAGTAATTAAGTAATGGCACATCCATACGTAAAGTATCATGCAGACATTACACAATATCTAGATAATGCATGATACTTTATGGATATGACATTTCTTAATCATTGTAATGATATCAGAAATATTTATAATCATATATTTATATATATTATTGTAATATCAGAAATGTTTACAATCTTATATATTTTTTCTTTGTTTAGAGACAAGATCTCTCTGTCACCCATGGTGATAATAATTCACTGCAGCCTCAACCTCCCAGGCTCAAGTGATCCTCTCACTTCAGCCTCCCTAGTGGCTCAGACTAATGCTCTCTGCCAGGACACCCATACCCATTTAATTTTAGTAGAAACAAGATCTCATTATGTTGCCCAGGCTGGTCTCAGACTCCTGGGTTCAGGCAATCCTCTTACCTCAGCCTTCCAAAGTTCTGGAATTACAAGTGTAAGCCACCGGGCCCAGCCCCTATAATCTTATTTTGATATATGCCTAGAAATATGTAAGGAGGCCAGACAATTCCAGTTCCATGTGATGAGTTTAGGATAGGATGGGAGGAATCCACAGACACCCTGAGAGCAAGGCAGGAATGCCAGGATAGAAAATAGGATTCTCATGGCCTGAAGGTAAGGAATGGGGTCAGGAAGGTAACCCTAAGAAGTCCACTCATAAATTGGGTTTGACAGACAAGTGGTCGCTTCCTAGAAATTATAGCTGGGAGTGGTAGAGGAGGCGTTCAGGCAGTGTCCCGACCCCTGAAAATCTTTAAAATGTGAATTGGAGGAGCAGTCTAATCAAGGGCAAAAATCCTTCACACCTGTAACCTCACAGGCCCCTTCCTGGAAAATTGTTTTTTAAATTGACCAGGAGACAGATGAACCTGTTAAATATACTGCAAGGATGCAATCAACCATAATCTATATTTCATAAAATTTTACATATGATACATTTTCTTCCAAAAAAATGATTTAAAAATGGAGGAAAGAAACTGTTAGAGATTTTCTGTTATAGGTTAGAGGCTTAGGAGGCATATCAACCAAATGCAGTGTGTATTCCATGCTTGGATCCTGATTGAGCAAACTGGGGGGAAAAATACATTTTTGAGAAAATATGGACATTTGAACATAGACGGAGTGGGTATTAGGTGACATTAAAGAATTTTTAAATTTGTTTATTTTGATTAATTTTTTTAAATCATTACCTGTTGGCCAGGCACGGTGGCTGGGAGGCCAAGGTGGGCGGATCACCTGAGGTCAGGATTTCAGGACCGACCTAGTCATCGTCGTGAAACCCTGTCCCTACAAAAAATACAAGAAAAAAAATTAGCTGGGGATGGTGGCATCTGCCTGTAATCCAAGCTATTCAGGTGGCTGAGGCAGGAGAATCGTTTGAAACCAGGAGTCGGAGGTTGCAATGAGCCAAGATTGTGTCACCTTACTCTAGCCTGGGCAACAGGGCAAGACTCCATCTCTAAATAAATAAATTAAATTAAATTTTTACCTGTTACATCCTGATGAATGAGTTAAATAATGTTATGTCTGGAATTGCTTTAAATGATTCCCCCCAAGCACATCAGCAAAAATGGTTGATTAAGGACATCTGAAAATCTTCTCCATAAAAGCCACAAAAACACTGGCAAAATTTTGTCACAATCAACTTTTTCAGTTTTCAGAGTGCTGGAAATTAACCAAGGTCTTTCAACAAGTTAAGGATTGTTTATTCAAGAAAAAAAAATGGCTAAATCTTCATAAAGTGACAAGGGAGGAGAGAGGGACATAGACAAGATTGGCTAGGTAATAAGTAAATGACAGTTCACCGTGCTGATTTATTTATTTGTTTAGGGACATAGCATCTCCCTACATTGCCCAGGCTGGCCTTGAACTCTTGGTGTCAAGTGATCCTCCCATTTGAGCCTTCCAAATAGCTGGGACTACAGGGGTGAGCCACCACACCTGGTTAATTTTGTAGAGGTGAGGTCTCACTGTTTTGCCTAGGTGATCTTGAACTCCTATCCTTAAGTGATCCTCCCACCTCAGCCTCTCAAAGCACTAGGATTACTGGGATTAGCCATAGCACCCAGCCACTATTATCTTAACACATATATGAAAATATTGTATAACAAGTACATTTTTCCTAGACAAATAGGATACTATCCAAACTGTACTCTTTTGGCAATATATCTTGGCACTTTTCCTTCTCAGTTCACAAGTAGACATACCTTTGTTCTTTTTAACAGCTTCTCAGGCCGAAGAAGGTGGCTCATGCCTGTAATCCCAGCACTTTGGGAGGCCTATGCGGGAGGATCACTTGAGCTCAGGAAATCAAAACCAGCTAATACAAATAATGCTGCAGTCACCATCCCTGTGCCTTCTTTATACATGTAAATACAGCTGAATATGCCACCTCCCACTAGATTAGCATAGACTATTTCAACGCATACTGTTCCCATCATCTCTACATAATGCTGCTTTCTCCCCCTCTTTCTAGAGGCAAAGAAAGCAAGCCTGCTAACAACAACAACAAAAACAATCAGAAACAAACTAGGCCAGGTGCAGTGGCTCAAGCCTGTAATTCCCAGCACTTTGGGAGGCCGAGGGGGGCGGATCAGCTAAGGTCAGGAATTTGAGACCAGCCTGGCAAGCATATAGTGAAACCTGATCTCTACTAAAAAATACAAAAATTAGTACTCGCTTCGGCAGCACATATACTAAAAATGGAACGATACAGAGAAGATTAGCATGGCCTCTATGCAAGGATGACACAAAAATTCATGAAGCATTCCATATTTTAAAAAAGAAAAAAAATATACAAAAATTAGCTGGGCGTGGTGGTACACACCTGTAGTTCCAGCAATTTGGGAAGCTGAGGGAGGAGAATCGCTTGAACCCAGGAGGCAGAGGTTGCAGTGAGCCGAGATCATGCCACTGCACACCAGCCTGGGCATCTCAAAAAAAAAAAGAAAGAAAGTAAATTGCTAACCCAACCACATTTCACCTGTACTGCTATCATTCTGATCTGGATATCAACAGACTATGCCTAAAGTCTAGTTAAGAAGGCTTTTACATTTTTGAAGCGTTTAAAAAAAAGAAGAAGAAGAAGGTGGGCACGGTGATCTGCAGCTGTAGTCCCAGCTATTTAGGAGACTGAGGCACAGGGATTCCTTCAGTCCAAGAGTCACCAGCCTGGGTGACATAGCAAGACCTCCATCCCTAAAAATAAATAAATAAATAAAAAGGCTAAGAGCATATGACAGAAACCCTAACTAACTAGCCCACAAAGCCTGAAATGTTCTCTGACCCTTTACGAAAGAAAGGTGTGTTGAGCCCTGCTCTAATCCAATCCATTCTTGCTTACAGCTGTAATGGTCACCTGTCCTCCGATTCCCTTTCATCTGTTTCTCTTCCCACGCACCTGCAATGCACTTTCTACACTGCAGTCAGAATGACCTGTTTAAAACAATCAGGTCGGGTGCGGTGGCTCTGCCTGTAATCCTAACACTTTGGGAGGGCAAGGCTGGTAGGTCACTTGAGACCTGCTGGCCAACGTGGCAAAACCCCATCTCTAATAAAAATGCAAAAATTGGCTGGGCACAGTGGCTCACGACTGTAATCCCAGCACTTTGGGAGGCCGAGGTGGGTGAATCACTTGAGGTCAGGAGTTGGAGACCAGCCTGGGCAGCATGGCGAAACCCCATCTCTACAGAAAATACAAAAAATTAGCTGGGCGTGGCGGCACACGCCTGTAATCCTAGCTACTCGGGAGGCTGAGGCAGAAGAATTGCTTGAACCTGGGAGGCGGAGGTTGCAGTGAGCCAAGATTGCACCACTGCACTCCATCCTGGGCGACAGAGCAAGAAGCCATCTCAAAAAAAAAAAAAATTAGCTGGGCATGGTGGCGCATGCCTGTAATGCCAGCTACTCAGGAGGCTGAGGCAGGAGAATTGCCTGAACCTGGGAGGTGGAGGTTACAGTGAGCCTAGATCGTGCCACTACACTCCAGCCTGAGTGAGAGAGCAAGATTCAATCTCAAGAAAAACCAGATCTCATGCTCCTTGCTGAGAACTTCCTGACAATGTACCAGTGTGCTGGATATGAAATCCAAACCTCATGAGCCATAATCCAGTTCTGTTTATACCTGAAACAGGTGTCGAAATTTTTCCCTGACTCAAGAAGCTCCAGCCACTCCAGCTTGTTTCTTCTGCACTCACACTTCTGACCGCCTCCTCAACTCTACGTTCCTCACCCCCCTCCCCTCAGTAGCTTTTCTCATAACTGGATCCTGTGATACGGGAGCTAGAAAGAAATTATTTAGGCAGATAGTGAGGGTAAAGGAGTCCTTGGAAAGGCTTTTCTTTTAACAAAAAGCAGCCCCAAGTTCATGTCTAACAAAAAGCAGCCTGAAAAATTGAGCTGCAGCCATAGATAAGCCAGAAGCTTGCACAGGTAAATGTGGACAGTTGTGTTGTGCCAATAGAAAACAGCTATCTGGAAGCTAAGAATGTTCAACATAGAAGCTCTGTCTTCCCTTTTCTTTGTCACCAACATGGTGTCAGATAGAGAATCATCTGCATAATAAAAATTAGGGTGGGGCTGCCAGCCTGTTCACACACTATGCAAATGGCACACCTAGTCTGACCAATCATTCTGTTTTTTTTTTTTTGAGACAGAGTCTTACTCTTGTTGTCCAGGCTGGAGTGCAATGGCAGGATCTCGGCTCACCGCAATCTCTGCCTCCGGGGTTCAAGTGATTCGTCTGCCTCAGCCTCCTGAGTAGCTGGGATTACAGGCATATGCCACCATGCCAGCTCATTTTGTATTCTTAGTAGAGATGGGGTTTCTTCATGGTGGTCAGGCTGGTCTCGATCTCCCGACCTCAGGTTGTTATAAGTAAAACTTCAATAGCACAAAAGAACGCCCGAAGATGAATCCTCCCAGCAAGGCAGTTTACTTCTGTAGAAGGGTGTGGGGCACATGTATGGAGCAATGATGGCCACTGCACACTTGGACAAGGGGAGAAGGGGTACTTATGCCTGACGTGGGTCGTCCCTACTGCTGTGTTGTCCCCTATTGACTAGGGTTAGACGGCACAAGCTAGACTAATCCCGATTGGCTATTTTAAAAAGAGCAGGGGTCCCAGCTGGAGTGGCAGGGTTGGTGTTTTGGCAGAAGGATGGTTAAGGAACAGGTAGCCAGGGGTGATCAGGTGACTGGGATGAGTCAGGATGGAGTGTGGAGTAGATGTGAACTACTGATAGAACCGGTGGAGAAGGAATTACAAGGAAGTTAAACTTTAAAATAGAGAATTAAAGAATAAGAGAGCTGAACATGCTGACATTCTTTGAAGGGAAATTTAGAACTCATTGTATCCAATAGGCGATCCACCTGCCTCAGCCTCCCAAAGTGCTGGGATTACAGGCATGAGCCACCACGCCTCGCCCAATCTTTCATGTCCTATGTAAATCAAACACCACCTCCTCAAGCTCATCTATAAAGTCTCCTGCACTTCATCGCGGAAGCAGCAACCCATTTTCTCCAGGACACCTACGCGCAGAGAGCTCTTCTCTTTCGTTCACTAATTAAACTTCTGCTCTGAACCTCACTCTGTGTGTCTGCATCCTAGTGTTCTGTGGCTGTAAGACAATGAATCTCGGATATTTACTGCAGCCAACAACCCTGCTTCATTGTAGAGGCTCATCCGAGATCCAAGGTGGATTCACTGGAAGGGTGAGTATAAGAGCAGACCCCAACCCTTTCCTTTTATTTTGAAACCTCTCATCCTCCGTTTTAAAATTAAACAAAATACTCAGCATCTGATGGCCATCTAGATGCCTTTAGGGCATGCCACCATTCTCATGCCTCAGGCAGGAAGCTTTCTGGGGAGAACTTGGTGAATCCTTCAGTGCCTTCAGGGTGCTGTGAATGTTGGCTTTGTTTCAAACTGGTTTCCTTTCATGGAGAATCTAGCCATAATGTGGGGCTGGAAGAGGTCCAGAGGCAACTCATGGTTCCTGGCCAGGGCAGCACCCTGATGTTACCCGAAGGCTTCTGGACTAACTTCAGCCTCTGACTGCCTGTTCGGTGTCAGCAACAAGATTTTCAGCTTTTTCTATCATAATTTTCTCCCTTCCTGTTTGTGACAGCCATGTCTCCTAAACCCTCTCTGTCTGCAGTGCTGAGGGAATTTTTACAGTTCACGGAAATAATTCTGTTAGGCAAGATCAACAAATGCCATAGTAACTGAGAATATAGCTCAAGGGATTGCCGTTTTTGAGATATTTTTAGGAACCTCCCACCCCAGTGAATATGTCTTTCTTTACCCTTGGCCCACAGAGCACATGGCATTTTAACGTCAACAGAGCCACCTAGTGGAACAGGAATCCTCTCCAAGAAGCGCATTGTTGATCCTTTGCCAAAACACTCTAGCTTCCCAATTCTCCTCCCTTTTTGCGCTCCTCTGCTAGAGACTGGGCTTTATGCCCCCTTCTGTGAATGGGAAAACTCTGTATTCAACAGTGAGGAGAAAAATGTCCTCCAAAACCAAATTTTGGTCTCAATACTGTTCCATCAGCAGGAAAACTGCCATTCAGTCCCTACATTCTTTTAAGGCACCTACTCTGCCTCCAATCAAAATGGTATTCAATAATAAGGGAATTTTATGTCCAGAAGTTAACCACAGCCACTGCCTAAGAATACTTTAGTCCAAGCCATAATAGCAAATATAGAGCTCAAACCAGCACACTCCCTCCATTGAGGGGCCTTGCCCAAACACAACTTATGTAGTCTGTCCCAAGATCCATTTATCACAGAATCATACAGAACATACAAGTCTAAGAAGTCAAAGGAAAATCATAAGTGGAGGACTAGTGCTGCAAGGGTGAGTGTGACTAATGGCAATCTCTTAGTTTCTGGTTCCATGGCTGAGGGTCACACGTGCATCCATGGGCTGCACCTTTCACAGATGCCTGGGCTCAGGAACCAAGGAAGAAAAACAGTTAGGGGAACACGCCCACTGTCTTACCATCTACCCTGGGCCATTCCAAAGGAAAAGAAGAAGACCAAAGGAACACCTGTTTCTCACTTCTCTTTTTAGATGAGTAACAGACCGTCTTCAGCCTGTACTCCTCTGGAGTGCATACTGAAGCACTGGGACTCCTTTAACCCCAAGACTTTGAAGAAAACATTGGCTTATTTTCTTTTGCACATGGGAATGGCCTTCTTACTAGACCTTTGGAGGTGTTACACAATTGACCCCACTCTTTTAGCAATCATATCAGGCAGGCCCAAAGGAAATGATTCCCCAAACTAGAGAAGCAACTTCCAGGGTAACCATCTGAGGCAGCTATTGAGTGTCTGAGCCACTTTTTCCCTCCTTTGGGGCCCCTTCCAACTGCACCATCAGCCCCTCCAGCTCCACCACCTCCAAAACTCTCTACTCCCCCAGCTTCCCTCTTACCCCTACAGGAAATGCCCAATGGAGGTAATACCACTAGGGTTCAAGTTCCCTTCTTATTGCAAAACCTCCTTAGGCAAATAAAGGGAGGCTTAGGCTGATTTTCTGATGACCCCAGTAGGTATATAGAAGCTTTCCAAAATTCTGCTGGGCACAGTGGCTCACACCTGTAATCCCAGCACTTTAGGAGCCCGAGATGGGCAGATCACCTGAGGTAGGGAGTTTGAGACCAGCCTGACCAACATGAAGAAACCCTGTCTCTACTAAAAATACAAAATTAGCCAGATGTGGTGGTGCATGCCTGTAATCCCAGCTACTCAGGAGGCTGAGGCAGGAGAATCACTTGAACCCAGGAGGCGGAGGTTGCGGTGAGCCGAGATCACGCCATTGCACTCCAGCCTGAGCAATAAGAGCAAAACTCTATCTCAAAAAAAAAATAATAATAATTAAAAAAAAGAAGCTTTCCAAAATTTAACTCAGGTATTTTACCTCTCATGGAGAGATGTTATGCTGCTCTTAAGCCAAAGCCTGACCAAAGCTGAAAAACGGCAGCTCTGCAGGCAGCAGATAAGTTCAGAGATGAGCAATACGTCTCCTATAGTAGGCCAGGAAGGGAAAGAGAAAATAGGAAATTTAAGAAATAGGGGAACCATCGTTTCCAATAGGAAGAGAGATAGTACCTTTTGACAACCCTGATTGGAACCCCAATAACTCCACAGAATGGAACCCCTTTTCCATTTGAAAAAGGAAACACTTTTTAATGTGCATATTGGAGGGCCTATGAAAAACTAGGACCAAACCTCTTTTTTTTTTTTTTCGAGACAAAGTCTTACTGTCACCCAGGCTGGAATGTAGTGGCTCAATCTTGGCTCACTGCAACCTCCGCCTCCCGGGTTCAAGAGATTCTCCTGCCTCAGCCTTCTGAGTAGCTGGGATTACAGGCATGCACCACCACACCTGGCTAATTTTGTATTTTTAGTAGAGGCAGGGTTTCACCATGTTGGTCAGGCTGGTCTTGAACTCCTGACCTTGTGATCTCCCTGCCTCAACCTCCCAGAGTGCTGGGATTACAGGCATGAGCCACCACACCCAGGCAGGCCAAACCTCTTAATTACTCTAAACTGTTCGTGATACACCAAGAGCCAGATAACAATCCCACAGCCTTTGTGGAAAGACTGAGAGAGGCACTCATAAAATATACCTCTTTATTCCCTGATTCAGTCAAGGGACAGCTCATCCTAAAGGACAAGTTTATTATATAGGCAGCTTCCAATATTAGAAGGAAATTACAGAAGCAGGCTATAGGACTTTGGTAAACCTCCTGTGGGAGGCCATTTTGGTCTTTTATAATAGAGACCAGGAGGAGACACAGGAGAAAGAAAGTAAACACAAGAGTAGGACAGAGGCTCTGGTAGCTGCTTTGCAGGCTTGCAAAGTCCAGGATCCCCAAGGTACATCTGCTAGTTGCTACTGGTGTGGCAAGTGAGGGCGCTTTAAGAAGGAGTACCCAGGCAATAAGAGGAAGCCACCTCAACCCTGTTCAGCCTGTGGCAGAGACCACTGGAAATTGGACTGCCCCTGGAGATGGAGGTCACTGGGTTCAGAACCAGTCTCACAGATGCTCCACCAGCTTGAACTGCCATTACTGCATAGGAGCCCCAGGTGATTCTGGAAATTGAAGAAAGGAGGGTGGACTTCCTTCTGGACACTGGAGCCAGCCTCTCTCTTCTTCTCTCTAATCTAAGACTCCCCTCTTCCCATAGCACAACTGTGATGGGCATCTCAGGAAAGGTTCTTACCCGATATTTTTCTCAACCCCTTAGTTGTAGCTGGGGGAACCTATTATTCACACATGCCTTTTTAATAATGCCTGAAAAATCCCACTCCTTTATTAGGTAAAGACAGTTAGCTTGCATGGGGGCCAGCATCGTTATGGCCCCAGACAAACTCTTCCCGCTGGTGGAAGCTGATATTAATCCAAAGTGTGGGCAACTCAAGGAAAGATACGTTGACCTATAACCAACAGGCCAGTTCAGATCCATCATAAGGATTCTACTTCTTTTCCTAACCAGAAACAATATCCCCTAAAGCCAGAAGCTAGGAAAGTGCTAGAAGCCATTATTAACCTAAAGATGCAGGGCCTCCTCAAACCCTGTAACAGGTCCTGCAACACCCCAATATTAGAAGTGCAAAAACCCAATGAGGAATGGAGATTAATTCAGGACCTCCACCTTATTAATGAGGCTGTAGTCCCAATTCATCCAGACTGGACCCTCTTCATGGATGGAAGTTCCATTCTGAAGCAGGGAGTCCATAAGGCAGGATATGCAGTAGTCACTCTGAATGATGTTATTAAAAGTGCACCCCTCTCCAGGCACAAGCGCTCAACTAGCTAAACTGATAGCTCTTACAAGAGCGCTTGAGTTAAGCAAGGAAAACCTAGCCAACATTTACACTGACTCCAAGTATACTTTCTCAGTTCTTCATGCTCATGCTGCCATTTGGAAAGAAAGACACTTTCTTACTGCTAATGGATCCCCTATAAAATACTGCCAGGAAATTGACAGCTTGTTATCCTCAGTATTCCTTCCAAGAGAGGCAGCAGTAATGCATTGTAAGGGACATCAGAAGAGAACAAATTAAATAGCCAAAGGAAACAAGTTAGCTCATCAGGCAGCCAAGTCAGCAGCAAGGAAGCCTCAGCGCATCAACACACTTGAAGCCCCTCTAATCTGGGAAGGCTCCATAAGAGAAATTAAGCCTCAGTACTCCCCTGCAGAGAGAGAATGGGCCATCTCTCAAGGGTACACTTTCCAGCCCCCAGGATGGCTACAGAGGATAGCAAGCTTTACTTGCCAGCCTCCAGCCCGTGGAAAGTCCAGCCCGTGGAAAGTCCTTAAGAATCCTTCACCAAGCTTTTCACTTAAGAAAGGATAAAACTTATCAGTGTGCTCAGAGATTTTTTTCAGGAGAGAACTTAATAAAAACAGTCAAACAGGTTGTTAATGCTTGTGAAGTCTGTCTTAAAAGTAATCTCGCCCGGGCGCGGTGGCTCATGCCTGTAATCCCAGCACTTTGGGAGGCCGAGGCGGGCGAATCACGAGGTCAAGAGATCAAGACCATCCTGGCCAACATAGTGAAACCCTGTCTCTACTAAAATATAAAAATTAGCTGTGCATGGTGGCGCACATCTGTAGTCCCAGCTATTTGGGAGGCTGAGACAGGAGAATTGCTTGAACCCGGGAGGCAGAGGTTGCAGTGAGCCGAGATCGTGCCACTGCACTCCAGCCTGGTGCCTGGTGACAGAGCAAGACTCTGTCTCAAAAAAAAAAAAAAAAAGTAATCTCCTTGGCCAGGCACAGTGGCTCATGCCTGTAATCCCAGCACTTTGGGAGACCAAGGATGGCGAATCACCTGAGGTCTGAAGTTTGAGACCAGCCTGCTCTACATGGTGAAACCCCATCTCTACTGAAAATACAAAAAATAGCCAGGCATGGTGGCACACACCTGTAATTCCAGCTATTTGGGAGGCGGAGGCAGGAGAAGTAATTGAACCTGGGAGGTGGAGGTTGCAGTGAGCTGAGATCGCACCAGTACACTCCAGCCTAGGCAACAGAGTAACACTCTGTCTCAAAAATTAATAATAGAAATAAATAAAATATAAAGTTACTCTAGCCATTCAATCCAATGTCACTTAGCCATTAAAAAAAGTTACTTTTATACTAATGCTTCTGGTAAAGTACAGTAACACCTGCTGAAGGCAAACCAGTAGTATAACCCATCGGGATGGCTAAGAGGGATCAAACAAACTCTACTGTCATGGTTGTGGCCTATAGTATCCCCAATAATAGTGTCAATCTTAATACTCATATTTAAATCCTGTATTGTAACCCTGGGCCTGGTCCCTCTGCTGTGTGTAGGCTAGGGACTTGATGCCCTGAGTCCCAGCCACTGCATCCATGACTAAAAGGGGCCAAGGTACAGTTCAAGCTGTTGCTTCAGAGGGCAGAACCCTAAGCCTTGGCAGCTTCCACTTGATGTTGAGCCTATGGGTACACAGAAGTTACAAATTGAGGTTTGGAAACCTCCGTCTAGATTTCAGAGGATGTATGTAAATGCCTGGATACCCAGGCAGAAGTTTGCTGCAGGGGCAGGGCCCTCATGGAGAACCTCTGCTAGGGCAGTGTGGAAGGGAAATGTGAGGTACGAGCCCCCTCACAGAATCCCTACCGGGGTACCGCCTAGGGAAGCTGTGAGAAGAGGACCACTGTGCTCCAGACCCACCGACAGCTTACACCATGCACCTGGAAAAGCTGCAGACACTCAATGCCAGCCCATGAAAGCAGCCAGGAGAAAGGCTGTACCCTGCAAAGCCACAGGGGTGGAGCTGCCCAAGACTGTGGGAACCCACCTCTTGCATTAGCAAGATCTGGATGTGAGACCAGGAGTCAAAGGAGATCATTTTGGACCTTTAAAATTTGACTGCCTCACTGGATTTTGGACTTGTATGGGCCCCGTAACCCCTTTGTTTTGGTCAATTTCTCCCATTTGGGATGGCTGTATTTACCAAATACTTGTACCCCCATTGTATCTAGGAAGTAACTAGCTTGCTTTTGATTTTACAGGCTCGTAGGTGGAAGGGATTTGCCTTGTGTCAGATGAGACTTTGGACTGTGGACTTTTGAGTTAATGCTGAAACGAGTTAAGACTTGGGACTGTTGGGAAGGTATGGCTGGTTTTGAAATGTGAGGACAGGAGATTTGGGAGAAGCTAGGGGTGGAATAATGTGGTTTGCCTGTGTCCTCACTCAAATTTCATCTTGAATTGTAACTCCCACAATTCCCATGTGTTGCAGGAGAAAACTGGTGGGAGGTGATTGAATGATGGGGTGGGACTATCCTGTTCTCATGATAATGAATGAGTCTCATGAGATCTGAGGGTTTTAAGAATAGGAGTTTCCCTGCACAAGCTCTCTCTTTGCCTGCCACCATCCATGTAAGATGTGACTGGATCCTCCTTACCTTCCGCCATGTTTGTGAGGCCTCCCTAGCCATGTGGAACTGTAAGGCCAATAAAGCTCTTTATTTTGTAAATTGCCCAGTCTTGGGAATGTCTTCATCAGCAGTATGAAAACAGACTAATACATGCCATATCTAATGTAATACATGTTCCCACGCTAATCTAATTAGCTGCTTTTTTTAGGTCTGTATGTCCCAACCAGAATAAAGGCTGTGGGAGATCTGTAACCTTGTCAGATTGTTCTTCTTTTTTATAGGCTAGTCAAGTGAAGCAATGGGAATGGAGAAGGAATAAATAAATCTGTAACTGCTTAATCAATCAACCAATTGTAAACACCACTGCACCTGCACCAGTCTTGTTCTCTGTTTTGGTCACAGTCTATATGGTGAGTACTCAATAAACTTTGTTTAGTTCATGAAATATCAAATAATGAGAAGGTTATAAGAGCACTAGATCATAAAAGCAGGAAGGCCTGTCTTAGAGTGTTTTTTTTTTGTTTGTTTTTTGTTTTTTTTAAGACAGAGTCTTGCTGTGTCACCAGGCGCGAGGCTGGAGTGCAGTGGTGCAATCCCAGAGATTCAAGCAATTCTCCTGCCTCAGCCTCCTGAGTAGCTGGGACTACAGGCACGCACCACCACGCCCAGCTAATTTTTGTGGAGATGGGGTTTCACTATGTTGGCCAGGATGGTCTTGATCTCTTGACCTCATGATCCCCCATCTCAGCCTCCCAAAGTGCTAGGATTACAGGTGTGAGCCACCGCACCCGGCCCTTAGAGTATTTTTTTAAAATTCCCCAAGTGAAGTTTCAATTAGATACATTAAATACTTAACAGTGGCTAACCACAAACACCTGGGCTCAATGATCATGGGCACCACTCCTCCTCTATTTCCAATGCAAATGAATCTGGGAGTTACAGGGCCTCTGCCTGTGTGAGAAAGAGTGAGAGATTCAGCCAGGGAGTTCCCTGGGGGCCATGTTAGTTATCACAATATTGAAATATTTGCCTAGGTAACCTCTGACCACCCCTGTCTCAGGATCTCACATCCAGCAATTGGAGGGCTAATGCCTGACCTTACTAAGGCCAGCAGCCCCTAGGTTGTTAAATATTTTGAAAACCACCTCTGCTTTCTGAGAATTCATTTACTGGCAGAAGCAAGTTTTGGAAAAACGTCAGTTTGGACTAGACCCTGAAGAACCCAAGTCTTGCCAACAGCCGCTTCGTAGGATCTTTTTCTTTTTTTTTTTGAGATGGAGTCTCACTCTGTCACCCAGGCTGGAGTGCAGTGGTGGAGTGCAGTGGTGCAAACTCATCTCACTGCAACCTCTGCCTCAGCCTCCAGAGTAGCTGGGATTATAGGTGCATGCCACCATGCCCAGCTAATTTTTGTATTTTTAGTAAAGATGAGGTTTCACCACGTTGACCAAGCTGGTCTCGAACTCCTGGCCTCAAGTGATCCACCCACCTTGGCCTCCCACAGTGCTAGGATTACAGGTGTGAGCCACTGTGCCCAATTGTAGGATCTGATATAGGGTGACAACTTATTATTATTTAAACTAGCTCCCCCCTGCCCTTTTTTTTTTTGAGATGAAGTCTTCGTATGTTGCCCAGGCTGAGGCTGGAGTGCAATGGTATAAGGAAAAAGGATGTGCTGTGGTCAAGAATAGGCCAAGGCAGACATCCAGTCCAGCGTGACTCAGTGAGTTTGGAGCACGGGCACACAACTCCACTCATTATGTAACCTCGCCACGTGAGGCGCATTATGTGATCACCCATGTGAGCTTGCGCTTGGCTTGGAGACACTACTGTCTGTAAAAGGTATAACTACCCTCTGACACTGTACATATGGCTCACTCACACTTAGGGGAAGAGTAAAGCCGTGTCAGACTGTCTACGCTTCCTTAAGTGTTTTCCCAGCTACCCATCGGCCCACCAACTCCCTTCGGACGTCAGTTTGGGCTAGAACCTGACGTTGGAACAGGATCCTGGGGTGAGTCAGCCTTTGGTCCCAGCTGATTTCGAGTCTGCCATGTGGCTGCAGCATGGGTTGTAGTACCTAGTGGCAGCTATGCTGCTCAGATGGGCTCCAGAGGTAACCTGGGCGGCTATGGATGGGTCCCTCTGCGAGCATGGAGAAGGCACTGGGGCGGCTGGAAGCATGGAGCACTGAGAAGGAGTGAGTTTTTGCCAGCAGAGTTGGATGAGCATTTTTTACTGTGCTACGAGAAGTATACACCCAGACCCTGAGAAATGCAGCACAGGTGAGGGCCCTCCAGTTGCAGGCAGGTCGCCTGGAGGCCCAGCTACAGAGCTCAGAAAATGAGTTAGAAGCTGCTGTGAATGGGGACCTCCAGGCGCAGGCAGATTCCTGGAGGCCCAGCTACAGAGCTTGGAAAAGGAATTACAGGCTGCTGTGACTGCAGGCCTGGGTCCGTGATCTTGGCCAGAGACTCCCACTTGGTCTGATACTGAGAAAAAAGAACCCCTGATGCGGGCTTGCCCAGTGGTCCATCAGAAGGTCATCAGCAGGACCCACGGGTCCGTGCTGTAAAGAAGGGGAAGATGCCCCACCCACAAGGGGCTTCCCAATGGGAGAAAGGGGAACCCAAAAAGAGTGACATGCTCACAGATGTGGATAGATTTGATTTTGGCCAGGATTGACCAAGAAAAAATCTATAAGCAATCCAATGAAGTTCTTTTTTTTGTTGTTGTTGAGACAGTTTCACTCTGTCACCAGGTGCCAGGCTGGAGTGCAGAGGTGCAATCTCGGCTCACTGCAATCTCTGCCTCCTGGGTTCAAGCAATTCTCCTGCCTCAGCCTCCAGAGTAGCGCCACCACGCCCAGCTAATTTTTATATTTTTTAGTAGAGACAGGGTTTCACCATGTTGCCAGGATGGTTTCCACTTTTTTTTTTTTTTTTTTTTTTGCATCTTAGGTAGCTTATTTTATTGGATTGCTTTGCCAATGAAACACTTTCTTACATTCAGGAGACTTCCCTCAGACACATGCCTAGAAGGCATCAGAGGGACAGGACTCAACCAAGAAATTCAAGCTCTTCGCAGGGAAGATCAGTCCTTAATTATGGATAGAATGAACTCAGATGGAATCCTGAACAACCCGTCACTTGGTAAGGGGAAGGCTGAGGAACACTAAGACAGATGGTTCCACTTATCCTGGGAGCCAAAGACGGGTCTCCGGTGTACAGTGGCACGCTGATGGAGGCGACCAGGTCATTGTTGGTCAGAGGCTGGCTCCGGACACGCTCCAGCATCTCAAGACCTGCAGAAAAAGAAAGGTCCCGGGCTGGTGAAGCAAAGCCCATTACTGGGGCCCTTGGCAGGCCGGGACTCCACCAGGGACATTGCAGGGTGGATGTCACCCCGACCCAGGCCTTCCAAAGGGTTACACCTCCAGGTGTAAATGGAGGTATAACCCATTTACACCTCCCGGCTACCTTGCCACAAAAATGAGCCCTTCCTTTCCCAATGGACTCTGGGAAGCACCTGAATTCCCCAGCCACACAAGGGATTCTTCAAGAATCCAAAATGCCACACAACTCAGCCAGAACTCCACCATCAAGCCCCTCCACCACCACAGTTCAGCCAAGGATACCTACCTCGAGCATGACGACAGGAGTCCCGGCTCCCCACGCAACAGAACATGTGCAGCAGCCACTGCCTTGCCCTGTGTGGTCCCACTACAGTCACACGAGTCTGGCCTGTAGCTGTGAACCAGCTCTCCAGCTG
>CAUYLG010043534.1:0-22389 GCA_963573385.1 Cacajao melanocephalus
ATTCATTCTCTCCGTCACATTCAGGTACACCTATCAAATGTAGATTAGTTCTTTTCACATAATCCCATATTTCTTGGAGGCTTTGTTCATTTCTTTTTACTCTTTTTTCTCTAATCTTGCCTTCTCATTTTATTTCATTGAGTTGATCTTCAATCTCTGATATCCTTTCTTCTGCTTGGTCAATTTGGCTATTGAAATTTGTGTATGCTTTGCGAAGTTCTTGTGTTGTGGTTTTCAGCTCCATCAATTCATTTATATTCTTCTCTAAGCTGTTTATTCTCGTTAGCAATTCATCAAACCTTTTTTCAAGGTTCTTAGTTTCTTTGCATTGGGTTAGAACATGTTCTTTTAGCTCAGAGAAGTTTGTCATTACCCACTTTCTGAAGCCTGTTTCAGTCAATTCATCAGACTCATTCTCCATCCAGCCTTGTTCCTTTGCTGGTAAGGAGTTGTGACCCCCTTAGAGAAGGAGAGACATTCTGGTTTTGGGTGTTTTCATCCTTTTTGTGCTTGTTTCATCCCATCTTTGCAGATTCATCTACCTGTGGTCTTTGTAGTTGGTGACTTTCAGATGGGGTCTCTGAGTGGACATCTTTTTTTTTGACGATGAAGTTATTTCTTTTTGCTTTTTAGTTTTCCTTCTAACAGTCAGGCCCCCTCTGCTGTAGAATTGCTAGAGGTCCACTCCAGACCCTGCTTGCCTGGGGATCACCTGCAGTGGCTGCAGAACAGTAAGGGTTGCTGCCAGTTTCTTCTTCTGTTATCTTAGTCCCAGAAGGATACCTGCCAGATGTCAGCCTGAGCTCTCCTTTATGAGGTGTCTCTTTGGATATATGGGAGTCAGGGACCTGCTTGAGGAGACAGTCTGACCCTTATAGGAGCTTAAGTGCTGAGCTGTGAGCTCCTTTGTTCTGTTCAGAGCTGCTGGGCAGGTACATTTAAGTTTGCTGCAGCAGAACTCATAACCACCATTTTTTCCCAGGTGCTCTGTCCTGGGAAGGTGGGGCTTTATTAATAAGTTCCTGATGTGCTGCTGCCTTTTTTCAGAGATGCCCTGCTCAGTAAGGAGGTAGCCTAGTCACAGTCTGCCAGCAGAGGCTTTGCTGAGCTGCTGTGGGCTCTGCCCAGCTGCTGTGTGAACTTCCTTACAATTTTGTTTATAGCGGTATAGTTAGAACTGGCTTGGTAATGGCAGTCTGCCTCAGTAATGGCGGACTGTCTCTGTAATGGCAGACTGCCTCAGTACTGGCGGATTGCCTCAGTAATGGCAGACTGCCTTGGTAATGGTGGACTGCCTCAGTAATGGCAGACACCCTTCCCCCCAGAAAGCTGGACCATCCCAGGTCCAGCTGTGCTTGCTGTGACACTCTCAATCCAGATTGTTTCAGATTGCTGGTCTTTGTGGGGGTGGGATCTGCCAAGCCAGATCACCTGGCTCCCTGTTTCAGCTCCCTTTTTTTCAGGTGAATGGGTGACTCTGTCTCTCAGGCGTTCCAGGTGCCAGTTGAAATGGCCACCCTGATTTGTGTGAGTTTTTGTGTGGAAATCCACTGCACCAACTGAAACAGCCATGCTGGAAACTTGTGGTGCTTTTCTGCCCAGGAATCTTCTGGTCTATGGGCAGTGAAAATTCATTTGGAAATTCGATGATCACTCACGCTCTGCATTGTTCTCACTGGGAACTGCACTCCAGAGCTGTTCCTATTTGATCGTCTTGGATCACTGCCAAAGTTAGTAATTCTTAACATCAAAGCATGAATGAATTGTGTCCTTAATTAATTCATTCATTTATTTTGAATGCCAATTATGTTCAACATCAAGCCCATTCCAATCCCTGGGCTACAATAGTCCCTATGTCTGAAAAGTTCTCCCTTAGATATTCACAAGTCTGACTTTATCTTCCTTGACAATCCTTAAATGGTAGTATCACTATTATTCTCTGTTCCCTTGCGCTGTCACTGTCTGTCTGAAGTCATATCTGGACCTCATTTTTTTCTTTGATTCTTTTTGCGTATATTATCATATGCTGCTAACAAAAGTGTTTGCATGTGTGACATTATAACTTCTTAAGAGCAGAAATAAAGACACATACTCCTTATCACATAGATGAGATGAGTAAATACCCTCTAAATTTAAATGTATACTTAAATTTTGTGGTAGACCCTCCAACAATGGGGGAAAGAAATACAGTTAATAGTAAGGTTTTTACTAGAAATCAAATATCATGTATATGAAATCAGTGGCTGTGGCTCTATTAGCATATCAAAGTATCTGAAGTGAAAATATGTGGACTAGGTAATGTTAAATGCTATGTAAATGTAAGACATTATATTAAGGATAAAGCTAAAGATATATTTTTATGGAGTAATGAGAGTTAATGAAAGATGCTAGCATCATTCATTTGAAGTCAATGTGCAAATAGAGAGTATGCTTCAATAAAATCACATTCATGCTGTAAAGACTGAGAAATACATAGAATTTTATATCTTCCTTTATATGAAAACAACTCTCAGAAGAGCAAAGACACAAATAAGTAACTTGGGTCTAACTTAGAAGGTTTGTCTTCACAAAAATGATTTCTAATACTTAGAGAAAAAATATACATATAAAAGCTTTTCATGGAGAGGGGAATAATAGAAAATAAACTTTTTGGATCCTTTTGTTTCTCTTCCCAATTTTGTTTGATGACAGATAAGTTCACTGAGAAAAAGCCTCCCAACTGGAAATTTATAATAAAAAATGTTAATGGAAATTATAGTAGTGCTTTTCCTTCCTACAAATTATTCTAGCTATTTTATATTTCTTAGTTACACTGAAAACAAACTCACTAGAGGAAATTAGGAAATAATTTATCACATTTTTGCTCCTGTATCTATAAATCCTTAAACAAGTATTCTCTTTTAGCTCTTTTCTAAGTAAGCAGAGTCTTTTGACTACAGCTGGTTTATAAAAGCTTATTTAATAACTTGAAAAATGTACTAACTGGCAATTATGCAGTTGTAATTCTGAGCTTAAGATTTCTGTTTGGTTACTTTAGTAAATATATAAGCATATTATACAAAGTATTATGATGTAAAGTTATAATTTATGACAAGCCAGAAGATTCTACCAAATTGGATATAATGGTTTGACACCCTTCTGTTTCCCTTCTAAAATAGTACTGCAGTATAATTTAAGAGGATTATTTTCTATACTTACTCTTGAGGGTCTTCTGGGCTGAAAGGGATAGAATGAAACATGTTCTTGTTTTTGGTCCTGTCATTTTTGGGTTACAGTAATTGTTTTAATTCTGAAATGCTATAAAAATATAACATTAGGGAGAGATTGCCTGTTATTTAAAACTAAATTGATTATTTAACTGAGAGGTAATTTTATGGCAGGCAACATTTCCCAAAGTTGGAAAGTAGTTGAGATTCCTCTTCACAAGTTTCTGTAATCACCTTTTTACAAATAAGCCTTCCTCAAGCCCCAACCTTGGTTGTGCTAATGCTGTATAAAACTTTATTTCACTCCATATAAATATTTTTCTGGCTGCCTGAATTATCATTCTGCAAGATGGCTTAAATCTAGTGGTCATGACTACTTGACTGCTTCACTGTTGTGATAGCAATACCAGGTCTCTGTCAAACTTGATTAAATGTGTATGACATTCATTCAACATCATTGATTGAGCACCTTCTATGTATAGGGCACTGTATTAATCACTGTAGGTAAAACATGGCTTCTGTCATCTCCAATCTTATGACTTATTAGGAAACAGACAAATATATCAACGCACACAGGGCAATGGGAGATACTATAGGAAAGAAAGATAAGAAAGATAAAGGTAAAATGACTGCAGAAAAAAGGGGGCATTTAATTTAGACTGGAATAGCCAGGAACACTTCTCAGAAATAATTATTGAGCTTTATCATGTCTAAAAAATAAAATTTGTTTCAATGAAGGCATGGTGATAGTTTAGCACTTTAAGTAGAACATATAGTTTTGTCTTCTATTAGCATAGCCAATTAAGAATTGTTGGATTGAATATATTTTCAATGTATTTTAATCTATGTGGTAAAAATATTATAATTCACACCATCAAATATTTTAAATTATTGATTCAAAATAAATATGTAGCTTGAGATCATCTGGCCAGTGTCTGAGAGCTGAAGTGGCACTAAAGCTGAGACTTTTAATATTGTACTTGAACCTACTTTACCTCTATTAGAGACTCAAAAAACAATGTGAATTGACATGGACCCTAGGAGATAAGGATGGAAGTGCCATAAATCATACTTATCTTTTCTGACCATATTCATTGTTCTTCCCTAGATCTTGGTTATTTTCTATAGTCTGTTTTCAGGAGGTAAGCTTGAAAGATTAATTGTCCGAGGTAGAGAGACATAAGGAGAGATGGCAAATGCTGCTTAAAGACAGGATTAAATAACTGCAGAGCTCTCCTTTTGCTTCATGGAATACAAATGCCATTCATCTTTACATTTAGTGCATTCACTCATCAAAGTTTTATGGAATATCTACTATGTGGTAAAATTCTCTGCTGGGATTCACAGATGAATCAAACTTACTTTATACCTTATATTTTATACCACACTGAAACTCGTGGCTTAGCAAAGAGACTGAACTGTATTCACATAAATGAGAGGAATAGACTGGAATTGGCCTATTGATTAATGCATGCATGAGTTAGATGAGCTGAAGGACACAAAAAAGGTCTGGCTTCCAGCAGGAAATGATGACTGAGCTGCATCTAGAAAAGCTAGAAAGTAAGTGTTCAACAGGCTGATGAGAACATTTCAGGCAGTGGCAAAGCGTGAGGTGTGTGGCAGACATGGTCATAGGGTTTGTATAAGAGTTGGGTGGGGCTGCATAAAAAGAGCTAGTAGTAGCAGAAGAGTCTAGAAAGGCATAAGGAGGCTGACATCACACTGAGAGAAGAGCTTAGTCTTAGTATAGAAGATGAAAGAGGGCAAAGGATGACAGCTTGTTTGAATATAACTGTGTACATGAATATCTATGGAGGCATTATCTGCAATGGTGAAAAGGTAGAAATAACCCAAATGTTCATCAGTTGACTCATGGATAAACAAAACATGGTGTGTGCATACACAAAACGTGTGTGCACTGTATGTGTGTGCACATGCACACATACACATACGAACAGTGGAATATTTCTCAGTCACAAAAACATGGACGAAGAATGAAAACAGTAGGCTAAGTGAAAGAAGCTAAACTTAAGGCTACATATTGTGTGATTTCATTTACATAAAAAATCTAAAGTATACAAAGCAAATTGATAGTTACCAGTGACTGAAGAGAAAAAAGAACAGTAAATTGCTGCTTAATGAGTACATCGTTTACTTTGGGGATGATGATGTTCTTGAAGTAGATAGTGATAATTGCACAACTTTGTGAATTATTAAATGCCATTGCATTTTACATTTTCAAATTGTTAAAATGGTAAATGTTATATTATGGGTATTTTATTATAATGGAAAAATAAATAAATATATTAGTAGCTTAAAACTAGGGAAGATGGCAGGGATAGTGGTACAAAAAAACCACCAAATGACTGATGAACAGTCACTTTGTTAGTAGCATTACACAGTTGCATGCGCAGGATTCTAGGGGAGATGACTGTTTTGCAAAACTGACCATCAAAAATGTTTCTAATGGGACCTCTCCCAGAACATGGAGGTCATTTTTATTCACTTTGAATTCTTTGCACTTTGCTAGTAGAGCCACTCAGATACCTCTTTGAATATGGGAGCTATGTCTGGCATTAAAGGTAATACCAGATTCACAGTAGACATTTAAGAAACTGACTCCATGATTATGTCAAAACAGGGTTTTAGTATTAATGTGCCCTTAAAATCAATATATTGTAAATTGAAACTCCTAAGAGGACAATTTCCTTACATGGCCCTTCCTCATTCTCTTAAGAGGCTATTCTTAATTTTCCAATTACAGTGGGTTTACTTTTCTTTTCAAATTACTAAATAGTATATATCTTTGTAGCTTGAATCATAGTTTGCTTTTTCTTCAAGGTGAATAATTTGAATAGTAATTTCTCTCAGGTTTTCTGCATTTTATTCCAATTGCAGAATGTATATGTCCTGGGTGAACCATGCTAACCTAATGTTATCAACATATATCATATCAATCTAGTGAATTGATCAGATACATATTAACCTTAGATTTCAAAATCAGAAAATTAAGGCTCAAGGTAATTAAGTGGCATAAATAATAGAAGTCAGAGCCTGCACTAAGACTTGGGACTTCACTTTCAAATTGGCAATGAGAGGCACTCAGTCCAGACCCAACAGAGACTAATCCAGGATCCTTCATTCCAGTAGGCTGAGTCTGTCAGTCAGTTTTAAGCTTGACTGTGTAGAGTGACTTTAAGTGTCACCTAACTCATAACCTCCTTCCCATACTGCTAATACTCTAAACAGGAATTCAAGCCATCCTTTTCTACCCTCCTCAAACGCCTTATTCTTAGTCTTCTCCTGTGAGTGATCTCAAGCTTTGGGAATGCATATCCAGAGTATAGGAATGTTTGGAACTCATCTTATGGTATCACTGGGTTTTAAGAAATAATTGTGACCTTGGATGTAATGCAGTGCCTTCATGACATCAGAATGTACAGCACTAGGGATCTCATGGATTGCAATGAATAAAGCAATCCATGCATTACAGGAATCCATGAATTACAAGAATAATTTTTTATCCAAAACAGTTTTTATAGGACTGAGTTTCTATACCTACCATGAAATCTCTCTCACTTTGGACTTATTACTTTTTAAATGACCTCATTATTATTATTATTATTATTATTATTATTATTGGTTACTTTAAGTTCTGGGATACATGTGCATAACATGTAATGTTACATAGGTATACATGTGCCATTGTGGTTTGCCACACCTTCCAATATGTCACCAAGGTTTTTAAGCCCCACATGCATTAGTTATTTGTGTTGATGCTCTCCTTCCCCTCACCCCCCAACCCTGAAAGGCCCTGGTGTGTGTTTTTCCCCTCCCTGTGTCCATCTGTGTTCAGGTGTTCTCATTTTTCAACTCCCACTTATGAGTGAGAACATGCAGTGTTTGGTTTTCTGTTCCTGTGTTAGTTTATTGAGGATAATGGCTTCCAGCTTAATCCATGTCCCTGCAAAGGACATGATCTCATTATTTTTTATGGCTGCATAGTATTCTATGGTGTATATGTACCATATTTTCTTTATCCAGTCTATCATTAATGAACCTTTAGATTGGTTTCATGTCTTTCCTATTGCAAATAATGCTGCAATAAACATATGTGTGCATGTATCTTTATAACAGAATGATTTATATTCCTTTGAGTATATACCCAGTAATGGGATTGCTAAGTCAAAGACATTTCTGGTTCTAGATCCTTGAGGAATCACCCCAGTGTCTTCCAGAATGGTTGAACTAATTTACATTCCCACAAACATTGTTAGTGTTCCTAGGCCAGGCAAAATGGCTCACACCTGTAATCCCAGCACTTTGGAAGACTGAGGTGGGCAGATCACCTGAGGTCAGGAGTTCAAGACCAGTCTGGCCAACGTGATGAAATTCCATCTCTACTAAAAATACAAAAATCAGCTGAGTGTGGTGGTGCACATCTATAATCCCAGATACTCAGGAGGCTGAGGTAGGAAAATTGCTTGAACCTGGTAGGCAGAGGTTGCAGTGAGCTGAGATCGCACCACCGCACTCCAGCCTGGGAGACAGAGTGAGACTCCATCTCAATACATACATACATACATAAATACATACATACACATGTGTTCCTATTTCTCCACAGCCTCGCAGCACCTATTGTTTCTTGACTTTTAATAATAGCCATTCCGACTAGCATGAGATGGTATCTCATTGTACTTTTGATTTGCATTTCTCTAATGATCAGTGATGTTGAACTTTTTTTCATGTTTTTTGGCCACACAGATGTCTTCTTTTGAGAAGTGTCTGTTCCTATTCTTTGCCCACTTTTTGATGAAGTTGTATTTTTTTTTCTTCTACATTTTTTTAAGGTCCTTGTAAATTCTGGATATTATTCCTTTGTCAGATGGGTAGATTGCAAAAATTTTCTCCCATTCTGAGGTTGCCTGTTTCTCTTCCATGATAGTTTCTTTTGCTGTGCAGAAGTTCTTTAGTTTAATTAGATCCCATTTGTCAATGTTAGCTTTTGCTTCAATTGGAAATTTCATCATAAAATGTTTGCCCTTGTCTATGTCATGAATGGTGTTGCTTAGGTATTATTCTAGAGTTTTAATAGGTTTGGGTTTTGCTTTTAAGTTTTTAATTCATCTTTAGTTAATTTTGTGTAAGGTGTAAGGGAAGGGTCCAGTTTCAGTTTTCTGCATATAGCTAGCCATTTTTCTCAGCACCAATTATTAAATAGAGAATTCTTTCCCCATTGCTTGTTTTTGTAAGATTTGTTGAAGATCAAATGGTTATAGATGTGTGGTCTTATTTTGAGGTCTCTTCTGTTCCATTGGTCTGTATGTCTGTTTTTGTACCAATACCATGCTATTTTGGTTACTGCAGCCTTGTAGTATAGTTTTGAAATCATTTTAAATGATCTGGTCATTTATATAATATGAATTGAACAACAAAAATATGGTACTTCAAGGTACCTGATAATTGTGATCACCTGTGCTGATGTCACAAATATGTTCTTCCTGCTACACTGAAGAATCACACACTGCAAATAATAAACCAATAGATACATAGATATATAGATAGATAAGAATCACATATATCTGGATAAATAAGGAGCTGCACACCCTGGTATTGATTTAGACATCTAGGAGGTTACATTAAGTAACTTCTTAAGGGCTATTACAAATTACTTTGCAGACCATCTGAATGGCAACATCTATATTAGCATTGGTACAAGGTACTTGATCACCTATACATTTACTTTGGTTTAAATGTGATTAAATCAAATCAACTATTTAGTATCTCTGTAATAATAGGTTCTGGCATTCATAAACCAGTCAAAATTTTAGTCCAGCTAGCTTCTGCATTTTATCTATATTTTATTCTATGAATCTTACTGTTTGATTCCACAATAGTAATAAGTTTTCTTCTATTGTTAGTTTTAATAGAGACAATTTAATGAGTGTACACATATATATTTTGTGCAAACCACTGTTACATACATTATTAAATTCTTGAAGCAACACTGTGAGGTAGATATTTTGCCATTTTAATAAATAATTTAATAGTATTCAGAAAAATTACCAAGTAAATAAGTTAAAAAAACAAAAACAGATTTGGAGTCTAGATTTTTATAACTCCAAAGTGCTTTCCTATAACCATTATTCCATATAAGTATTCTTATATTTCATAGTCTATATAAGTATATTCCACATTTTATGTAGGTATATAATTATAGAATTAATCAACAATATCATAAAATATTTGAATGCTGATTGATGGAGTGCTGCTCTGGCTTCTCACCTATTCCCATATTTTTGTATTGTGTGTCTTTGGCTATGTCCTGTCCCAGTGGTCAGATAAAGCTCCTGTCCTAAACAGAATTGTGACAGTTGACACTTTTATTTTGTCTTTGCACATGACTTGAATCTAGGTAGAGTTTAAGATCCCAAAGGATGAATCATAGCACATCCCAAAGGCCAGGACTCCTCTGTGAAGCAGAGTGCAGGGGAAAACATACCTTCAGAGTAAAATGCCACCACACAGGCCCATCCATTCTCTCCATCAGACTCCTCTGGGGGCCAGTGAACTCTCCTGATAGTTGCGAGGCTGTCAATGATCTGCAAACCTGTGAGTCTTATGAAGAACACTTGTAATCCTTGTCGTCAGCCTTGTATTCACCCCTGGGAGAAATCCTGTGGTGTGAAGTGTTTGCTTAGTGTACCTCACAGTTGCTAATCCAGCTGCCATTGGAGGGATTGCTTCATTCTTGTCCTCCCTCAGTGACAGCACCCCACCTGGGCAGCTTGCAAATCTAGTCACCTTTCTCCTCACTGCTTCTCTCTAATCCCTGTGGGAAAGTCATGATCAGTTTCAGATTTCACTGTCTGTGCCTGTGATCCTCTGCAGAGAGATATGCTGAGGCCTGACCCTCATCCTGAGTCTTCATAGCATTGCCTCATGTGATAGCTCTAACAATCTCTACTTCCTCAGCTAGGACCTCTGTGGTCAGTCCACGTCTGTGATTAAGCAGCCCTAAATATTGTTACCACAAACATACGTTTTGCTTTGATTTATACAATTTTGATTCAATCTAAAAAAGAGTTCTAAGATCTTGGCCCCTGATCTTTTTCACCTTGGCATATTGAAAGTCTACTTATGCAAGGACAGAAATATTTGAATATTTACTTAAGGAAGAGTAGAGATTCCCTACCCTCAATTTAATGAATTTACTAAAAGTGAAATATTCTCATTAGTAACGTAATAGTTTTTAAATGTTTTCTTCCTTATCCGTTTCTTCAGTTTTTGTGTCTAATTTTAGAAATGTTGCTTTTATAATTTTAAAGTAATGATTTTGCTATTGGGCTTATTTTATTCTAATTAGTTTTAAATTTTAAAATTTTATAGTAAATATTTATTACTATTTTAGAAGAAATTGCACACAAAACAAGGAACATTTTTGTCATTTATACTAATTGATCTGGATTTTTCTATTTTGGATTGAAAATCTCTTTAGATAGTTAAATCTGTGTAAGAAAACTGAGAAAAATCTCTCTGAGGTATGTGCCACACTTTTTAGTTGTAAAACAAAGATGCCTTTAAGATCTCTTTGTCATCCTCTGATGGTCTCAGAATTTTTTGACTGATCTCTTAGTCATTGCTCAGAAAAATACCAGGAAATACTATTATCTCTGTAGAGATTAATTTTTCTCTGACCCCTTTTCAAAAAGATAATTTTGACTAATTTTCTAACATAAGTGATAATGAGGTAGAAAAGTTCATTTGAATCATCTTATCTGAATTCCATTTTATAGGTCTGTTTTTAAAATAATTTTCACACAACACTATAGGAGAGGACTAAATGGAAATCAAGAAATAAGTTAGTAAATAACATTTCTTATAACTTTAATAAGTAAATAACTTATTTCTTAGACTTATAACTATAGTCTATCACACTTTTAAACTATGATTAATTAATATTGAGATAGATTTTTTATTGCATCCCAGTAAATAGATGAATTTATATTCAAAACTGAAATTAGTGCTTCATGAAACAAGTACATTTTCATGGGCAATACACTAATATTTATTCTATTTTTTTTCTCACTGTCTATGAACACATAAATTGGCCTTATAACCCACTAATTGGAGCATATTACTTTAGTAATACTCTTATAGCACATTTCTCTTATTTGTTAAGTGAAAGCCTACAGACAATCATTAAGAATTTTATTTAAACCTGTGAAATTTTTTAATACCCATTTTTAGACTGCATCCTAGCCTGGGCAATAGAATCAGAATTCTGTTCTCTCTCCCTCTTTCTCTTCCTCTTTCTTTCTCTTGTACATTCTTTTTTTTTCTTCCCGTCACTCTCACTTTCTTTCCTCTCTTTTTCTTTCTTTCAAATAATTTAAAAAAAAATAAAAAAGATCTCTATCATAAAAAATATAAAGGATTGATGAAAGAAATTGAAGAGACCATCAAAAAATGAAAAGATAGCCTATATTCATGAATTGAAAACATTGATATTGCTGAAATGTCCATATTAATCAAGGCAATATACTGGTTCAATGCAATTTCTATTAAAATGTCAATGACATTCTTCACAGAAATAGAAAAACAATACTATAATTCCTACAGAACCACAAAAGACTCAGAATAGTCAAAGCCATCCTGAGCGAAAAGAACAAAGCTAGAGATATCACACTGACTTCAGATTATACTACAAAACTATAGTAACCAAAACAGCATGGTACTGTCATAAAAAAAGACATCTGGTCCAATGGAACAGAATAGAGAACCCAGAAATAAATTCACACATTTACAGTCAACTCATTGTTGACAAAGCTATTCCATGTATTTTCATTATCCACCCCTTGCTTCGTTTAGGTTCTGATTCTATGTCTCTTTAGAAAGTCATCATTGGATCATTTTATTTCAATAGTCTTTACTACACTATACCCCTTACTCTACTTTTATTCTTCATTGAAGTTATCATTACAAAAATAATGTTATATGTGTATGTATTTATTTTTTGTTTATCTCTCCCACTAGAAGTCAAATTCTTTTCTGTTCAGGAACCCCTGGCATATAGTAGCCAACCAATAAATATTTGTCGTACCTGTAAGTGAATGTTCAACCCAATTCCATATACTTTGCATAGAAAGAATATAGTAGAAAGTATTCCAAATAAAGAATATTCAATACAAGTTCTTGCTTTGCCACTTTCTGGCTGTGTGACCATTAGCAAGTTACATTATCTCTCACTGCTTTATTTTCTTATCTGTAAAATAGAATAAATAATACTAAATTATCTCATAATTTGAAATTGTTACATGAGTGCCTGGCATATACTAACCCAGAAAATGATGGCTATTATGATGATTAGCACAGTAATTATTATCACAATTATCGTTTCTAAACATTTATTTTCTCAACAATCATATTAAGATAGTAATATGCATTTTCCCTCAAAAGTTATAGCAATAAAAGAGGATATGTACATGTTATTTCTATGTTTTAAAATGCTGAACAATTATTAGGTGTGACTTTACTGTATTAGTTTCCCTGGGCTGCTATAACAAAGTCTGACAAACTGAATGGCTTAAACAGTAGGAATTTATTGTCTCACAGTTCTGGTGACCAGGCGTTCCAAATCAAGATGCCAGTAAAGTTGATTCTTTCTGAGGGTCAGAAGAGAAGAATCTGTTTAAGGTCTCTTTCCTTGGCTTATAGATGGCAATCTTTTCATTATGTCTCCTCATATCATTTTACTTCTGTGGGTGTCTGTGTCAAAATTTCTTCTTTCTCCTTTTTATATGGACATTAATTATATTGGATTAGGTTCCACTTTAATGGCCTCATTTTAACATGATTACTTATGTAAAGGCCCTAGTTCCAAATAAGATCATACACTGAGGTAGTTGGGGTTAGGACTTTAACATATAAATTCGAGGGCACTAGACAATTCAACTCATTATATATATACCTACACTGGGATACTTCTCACAAATAAAGTTCATTATCTTTAATTATATAAACTCTGTACTCAAGAATTATTTCATTTTTTAAATTAATTTATACATGTATTGAACTCTATAGAGGAACTGGATCACAAAAATTGTTCTGTTTAGAACCAAGGAGGAAACCTGGAGCCTTCCAATCCCTCAGTGTACAACCCCCACAGAGCTTGAAAGACACCAATCTAACACCATCAGGTGAAGATAAAGAGTGATTTGGCAACCAGAGCATTTGGGTGGTAATGAAATGATTGGAGCCTTATTTCTACCCAGCTCCCCTTTCTATCTGCAGATGTCCCTGAGGAATAGAGGCAAGGATGCAGTAGAATCTTCCCTAAGTCATTCATTAATGAGAGTGAGAGAGAGACAGATGACTCATTGTCAGGAATGACCCTAGATTCCAAAGCAACATTGGGAGGTCAGGTAGATTTAGGGACAATCAACAGAAAACTGTTCTGAGAGATGAGAGGAGACACCAGGGGACTTAACAGGAGATGCCCATATTTAGATTAGCTCCCCTATAATCTTCCATTCCTTCTCTGTCTCATCTCAGTGTCTCTTCAGTCACTGTATTAGTCTGTTTTCATGCTGCTGATAAAGACATACCTGAGACATACCTGTAATTTATATGGAAAAACAGGTTTAATGGACTCACAGTTCTATGTGACTGGGGAGGTCTCACAGTCATGGCAGAAGGTGAAGGGCATGTCTTACATGGCGGCAGGCAAGACAGAATGACAGCCAAGCAAAAGGGATTTCCTTTTGTAAAACCATCAGATCATATAAGACTTACTCACTACCATGAGAACAGTATGAGGAAAACTGCCCCCATGATTCAATTATCTCCCACTGTGTCCCTACCACAACAGATGAGATTATGGGAGCTATAATTCAAATGAGGATTAGGTAGGTTCAAATCATGTCAGTCACTAATATGAGGCATGTCTGCCTTTTAACTGACTTTCACACTCATGTTCCAAGTTCCCTTTTCGGTCTTACTCCTTTTTTTTTTTTTTTTTTTTTAACCTAAATAGCATTCTCTGTCTCAGCCAGACTGACCTGTCTTCCACATGCATCTTGCACTTTTTGATGTCTTGTTATTCACTGATGCCACAACATCCACCACATTGCTCAGTCCTTCAAGGTCCAGATCTCAAGATGCTTCAAATATTTTCTCTCCTTTCTCTGAACACTAGCACTGATATGATAGAAGCATAAGCCTGAACATAGACCAGATTTCATAAAATTTCTGGGACATTATATGCCAGACATTCATTGAATCTGGTATTTTCATCCACTGATTAATGAGTAGATTGATTGATTAATTATGATATTCAGATGCTTCTTGCTTAGGTAGTATCTGAGAGTAACTTGACTCCTCAGATTAACCCTAAACCAGCATAGGGATTTGATGAAATGGGACAGAAGACAGATACATTTACTTGTAGCACTTACTTATCTATCCAATATGTATTTCAAGAGACATGTTTCTACTTGTGAAACACATGCTTAGGAACTGAGGATAAAGGGAAAACAAGACAAATTCACTGCCCTCAAGGACCTATTGAAAATCATATATCTGTTGCATGTTTGTCCACCTCCCTCGCAATTATTGCACACAAATTAGCTAGAACCTAAAACATTTAGAGATGGAAATTCTTTCTTTGTGACTAGTCTATGAATTTTCTGAGGGTTAACCTATTATTATCATCATCATCATTATCATATCATCACCAACATTTACTGACCTATAACCACGTGCCACATCCAATGCTTGATAAAGTATCACATACTTATCCTATATTATGTCATGCAATCCTTACAATAATCCTAAATATTAGAATTATTATTTCCCCCATGTCACATATAAGGAAAATGAGGCACAAAGAATTTAAATTACTTTCAAGAAGCTATGCGGACAGTAAGCAATGGATGCAAGCTGCAGAGTGAGGCAATGTGATTCTACACTGCAGAATCTAAGCCACAACAATGTTCTTACTCCCATATTGTGACAGGGACCTAACACTGTGCAGATACACACTGAGTAGTTAAGGGTGTTGACTCTTGCATCACACTTCTTGGGTTCAGTCACTGGATTTCTCACTTACAGCTCTGTGACCGCTTCCGTCTTCAGGCTCCTCATCTGCGAAATTTGAATAATGATGGTAGTTCCCTCAGAGGGTTGTGAGAAGGATCAAATTCCTGAATATACATAAACATTTGGAACAGCACCTGGCAAAAATCTACACCTGGCAAAAATCTAGCATTATTTTGGTTGATAACTGTAGGTACCATTAGAAAGGTTCAGAAGGTATGTGCAAAGGAATGAACACCTAGCCCAGTGCCTATGCACAGTTTGAACTTAGCAACGATAAATAAATCTCCAGTCCAGTGCCAAGAACACAGCAGGGTGTCCAGTAATTGTTTATTGATTGAACAACTGACTGACTGTCAAAAGCCGGAGGGCGGTGCCTGTGTGGAGACTCAGCATGAGTTTGCATCGTGCTCTGAACATTGATCTGACTCCACGGGGTGATGGGTCCCCAGCCAGGAACAGTCCAATCAGTATTTTAAGTGGCACACATGTCCTCTAACCCACCTCCCCTCTGCCCTGCAGTTCCAGGCCCCAAAGTGTACTCCCCTTTGCAACACAGTTGGCTGGGTCTGGACACCACTGAGACGCCACATCTACTTTATCTGATGGCTCTCAAAGTTGCAATTATACCTCCTGAATAAGGAGGGTGGTGAGATTAACTAAAGGATGTCAATCTCAGGCAGACTTGCAGAATTTCCATCTCGGCTTAGGTGGAACAATTTCAAGTGCATCTGCAGCTAGTGAGGCAAGAGGTCATGCAGCCTAACCCTCTGCCTCCAAGGGGTATACCTTGCACCTATCCTTCTCCAGAGAGAAGTGTCTCACAGCCTTTCTTCTGACCTTGAAAAACTGAGCCAAGAATTGTTATTTCTTTTTTTTTATTTTTATTTTATTTTATTTTACTTTAGGTTCTGGGGTACATGTGCAGGTCATGCAGGATTGTTGCATAGGTGCATACATAACCAGGTGGTTTGCTGCCTCTATTCCCCATTGATCTATATCCGGCATTTCTCCCCATGTTATTCCTCCCCACCGTCCCCCCTGGCCCTGCTATCCCTCCCCTAGCCATTCCTCCCAGCTGCCTCCAGTGTGTGATGCTCCCCTCCCTGAGTCCACGTGTTCTCATTGTTCAACACCCACCTATGAGTGAGAACATGCTTCTTAATATTATCACACTGACATCATTTGAATTTTAAAGGAGGTCCTCCAATGTCTCCTGGGGACAACTAAAGCTTAATGAGTGTCCAATCCACCAGCAAAAAGCCTCCCATGCACTGAAAGTCTCAAAAGCCAGACAGAGACACACTCTCTTGACTGCTGCCATTTATAGAGTATCTATTGTGTGCAGTCACTGCAGAAAACTCAGCAAAATAACCTGCAATAGCCCTGTGGGATACATGCTATTATTCTCAATCTGCAGGTAATATAACTGAGGAATAGCACAGCTAAGTGATTCACCCAAGGTCATACATAAAGTGGTTGGACCCCACAGTGCATTTGTGTCCTTTTGTCTGTATCGTTTTCCCTGTCTTATGAGATAGAGGTTGAGAGGTTGAGGTATGAGATTGAGATGCTTCTTGCTTAGGTACTATCTGAGAGTAACTTGACTCTTCAGATTAACCCTGAACCAACATAGGGATTTGATGAAATGGGGCGGAAGACAGATGCATTTACTTGCAGGACTTACTTATCTATCGAACATGTATTTCAAGAGGACTTACTATGAGCCAGCCTTGTCTGAGGATACAGCACTGGACAAAGTGTGTGACCTAGGGACAAGGTTTAAGCTCTGCATTCCCAAGCTGAGGGTGCTCTTAGGATTTTCTTTCTTCTCTCTTTTGACTCTTTGAAATTTTGCTCCCTGGTGTGGTTAATACCAGAGGGACCTAGTGCTTCCTTCTGCTTGATAGAAGCTATTTTCTCTCTCTAGAAAGGTAGCTCAAACAGTCCAATTTTAGTCCTTTGGAGAAACACTCTTCCCGAACCTCGCCATTAGTGTGGCAAATCCTATGGGCTGAGATAATCTGTGACTATCAGATAAGGGTCCTGAGTCACTGCCTAACTGTGTTTAAAGCTGAAAGCTTCAGCCTTTTTTCCACCTAGGATTCCAGACTCTTAGAGCTGCTTGTAATGTCCAGTTCACTGAAATTTTGGTGTCCAGAAAAGGCCTTCTTTAGAATAGATGGGGACACTTAAAAAAATAGAGCTAGAAAGATAAGGTAGGTTCAATTCCCAACTATGCCACTTTCCAGCTGTGTGACTTGAGGAATTCCCTTTGCCCTTCTTGGCCTTTGTTTCCCTATGTGCAGAAGTCAGGAGTCAAATTAGATGATTTCTCATGCACCATCCAAGAGTGTGTCATCCTATCCCCCCGTCAGTAGCATAGCTGGCAGACACTTCAAGCTGGGAGGCCAACAGCTGAGTGGCTGAGGCCTATGCAGGGCTAGAGGACTGTATCTAGCATTGCAAGAAAAGGAAGACCAGAGTAGCAGTTAAAGTGTGGCAATAAAATGAACTAAGGTTATAAGATTTCTAAATCTATGTTATAATTGCATTATAAACTTTGTATCTTGCTTTAAAATTAGAGTTGGGGAGGGTCAAGCTCCACAGTCTCTAATGCTCAAGGGTGAGCTATGAATAAGGGCCAGATTCAGGGAAGGTGGAGGAGAGTTTTCGAGGAGCTCTGATGAGAACTGGAATTCAGGTGGAGAAATGGAAAAAGCATCACTGGTTTGGCCAGCATAGAGGGACAATTTGGAAAAATTCTGCATTGCAGTGTTGGAGGCAGGTCTCACAGACACTGTCCTATATAGAGTTTCCACTGAAATTCCTCTGTGACCTTGAATAAGCCACATTCCCTCTCTGAAGCTCAGATAGCAAACCAGCAAAATGAGTGGGATTGGCCTAAATCAGAGCCATTTTCTTCTTCCACAAAACAGAAGAGATATATGTGTGTGACACAATCCCAAGGGTACACCTATACTGTGGTGGTGTTTTCCTCTCACCGAAGGCTTTCTCAGGGTCATCGACCTGTTCCTGTTCGGATTGTTCTACCTGTGATTGACAGTGGAAGAGAGCAATCGTGGGCAAGGCCTAACTTTTTGCTACACTCCATTGCTTTCTGTTCTTACTAAAGAAATCAAAATCAAAATAAATGAGATTATTTGTCATCAAATAATAGCTTTGAATCTGTGATAATTTATAGAGGAGTAAATACATAACAATCCGTAGAATGTGCAACATCCAGCCCAAGGAAATGGTTACACACCAGGCAAGAGGGTCTCTGAGGGTCCACCGAGCACCAAAGGACCCTGTAGGGTGGATGTATCCCACCAGAGCATCTCATGGCTACTACACAGGGTATTAGGGCATAGTAGCCAAGGAGACAGGCCATGGAGTCAGACTGGCTGGTAGTTCTATGAGCGTAACATCTTCTGTGTCTTAATTTCCTCATCTGTAAAATGGGGATGGTAACTAAGAATACTGTGAGGATACAATGGAACAATGCATGTAAAGCACTTAGCACAGAGCTTGGTACGTGCTAAGTGCACGATATGTGACAAGTGTTAGTTAATGTCATTCAGACCCTACACATTCCCTGTTATTCATTCAATAAGGATTTACCCAGTACCTCTGATGAGCCAAGTACTGTTTCATATTCTGAGCATGTAGCAAAGAACAAGATACAGTTTATGTCTCCCAGAGGTTTACTTTCTAGTGGAGCGAGAGAGAGGCAAAAAACAAGAAGACCAATTAATAAATCAGATAAGTTTAGATGGCACAAGTGCTTTGGTGAAATTAAAGTGCTATAGTGGAAATAAATCAGGTGAGAGTAATGTTACATCAACTGGCTGAGAGGGGGCAAACTTCACCTCCTCCCATCCCTGCAGTCAACCCAACCCTTCCCTCTCCTCTCCACCTCTTTTCCCTGACCCCCTCTCCTGTTATCTATTCCTATAGACCTGTGTTGGATAAGCCTTGATTCAGTGATTCAGGCATTCAACGTGAAACCCATGTGGCCTCACTTGGATTGGAAGTCACAGTGTTAGACTTTCTTGTTGTTCCCTGATATATATTTTTACTCCTAGGACAATGTTTGGTTTAAGAGTAGATACTAAAAAAATATTTGCCGAATGTATGTGCCAAAAATCAAAGGCTTGAATAACCTACTGCTTCTCCTGCTTCTTCAGAGAGTTAAAAGAAATGCTTGTTCAGCCTCCCTCAGGATGTACACCGAGAAGTCACAGCCCTTTATCTTATACCAGCACACTTTGTTTTGTATTATGTAATCAAACTAGGAGAGACCACTGAGCACCTGAGAATCCAACGTTGCCTTTATTGTTCTCTACATAAAGTTGAGCAAGCCACTTAACCTCTCTAAACATGTTTTCTCATCAATAAAATGGGAAAGCTAATTCTGTGTCTTAGCAGGAATTGTCACATGTTAGAAGTCAAAGAATGAATTGTAAATTCCTATCAAATGCATGACATTATTACCATGAAAGGCAATTAATTAGTGGCCAGAGGAAAATTCTGAATCCCTGAGCAAATGTTTGATAAGAATCACCATATAGCCTCCTTCAGGTCCTGAAGCTCTCCTGTCTCTTTTACATCCTCTGAGGCTCACTCCTCTTTTTGTCTTTAGCCAAACGTTGTGCAGACTTCTTGGGTACGAAAAGAACATTCTTCCTAGAGCTATGATCATATGAATGAAGTTTTCTACGATTGAAAGAACTGGAGTTTGAGGCATTTAGAATCTCAGAATAAACAGACTAATTGGAGAAATGAAATATCCATTAGTCTAAATGAATATTTCTATAAAGCTGCATGTTAGACATTGATAAAAAGAAATGATTAAATGCAGAATTAACCAAGATTAATTATTTTAATCAAGAGATTAATCACGATTATATCTTTACATTAGTTTGCTCTGCTGATGTTTGCTCAGCAATCTGGGGGAAAATCTGTTCATTTATCACCTTCGTGTTTGAAAATCAGCCCATAATTTATACAGTCTCCCATCCATCCTCACTAACCTCTTTGTAAACAGAAGCTCCTAAACAGATAAATAGCATTTGAGGAGAAAATGTATGGGACCAAGGACACAGAGCTTCATGCCAGGGACCCATATTCAAAGCTGAGGATTTAAAAAATGATTATTGGGATATTGGGGCTCAGAAGCACAGACCCCAAAATATTGCGTTTCAACATGCTGAACTGAAGAAGCCTCAAGTTCTTCTGACCCCCCCCCCCCATATCCAGTGTCTCCCAAATAAGCTGAAGCTTGTTTGTCTGCTTAGGATGAAGACCTACCAAGGAAAACAATATATTTCTCTCCTTTCTGTTATCTCACTATTTCAGGATAAAAGACCAAAAATATAACCACACCTGAACAGACTGTCTCCAAGGACCATTTGAATCAAAAAGAGAATCATTTGCAAGTTCATTGCTGTTCCGCAGTATTCAGTCGTTCTCTCTGGTAATCATTTACTGCCCTGCAATAGAATTCCTCTTCTCCTCAGCCTCACAACCTGTTTCACCAGGATCCAAGCTCCCATTCTTTCTATACTCTCAAGATGGTACATACGCTTCTGGACCTTATTGTTGGGTTGGGTCTTTATTCTGGAGGCCCCCACATACATATGTTTAATAAATTTGTATGCCTTTTCTCCTACTAATCAATCTGCTTCATGTCTGATTTTCAGTGAAACTCCAGGGTCCCCAGATGACAGTCCCTAGAGGGAAACTGCAGCCGCTCCTCATCTTAGATCAGTTGCTTAATCTGGTGGTTCTTCCAGTTGAAAAAACTGATGGTAGGTGCCTGCTGAGGATATAGGTGGTGCTCCTGTGTAGATGACTACCCAAGAAGGCACCACAGCTGATAGGAGGGAGCAGGCAAGGACTTGGGCTCCTGGAAATCAAAATAGTCCAGTGCCAAATGAGATGGTGAAACATGGGGAGTTGGGGAAAGCCAAAAAGATTTAGATGATGTAGGTTTGCCCTTTTTTGATCCTTTTCACATAGCTCTGCATCTCCAGCTTTTAACAGCTAAATCTGCTAATAAGGATCCAAATCTCGTCCTCTCTGAGGCTCCCTCTTCTCAGTCAAAGGTACCACCATGAACCTACTGTTGTTTATGCCAGAAAACTAAAGTAATTTTTAACATGTCTCTCTTTATTACTTTCTCAACCAACAGCTACACACACATACATGAAGAAATACATATGTGCATATATTCATATATATGTGTGTGTGTAGACACACATAAACACACACACACACACACAGTCTTGGGTGTCTTTGTTATACACACACACACACACACACACCACAAACACACACATACACAAAGTCTTGGGTGTCTTCTTCACTCCCCCTGGACTAATCTGTCAACCCCTTCTCCTACTCTTTTTCCTCTTAATATTAATTATTACTTTGTTGTGGAATGATTAATCTATAACATTTATATATTGATTAAGCATACTATTGGAGAGAGATCCAAGATGGCTGATTAACAACAGCTCAGGATTGCAGCTCCCAGAGAAAGTGTGGAGAGCGAGTGGACGCCGTACTTTCAGACGAATTTTTGTTGCCCACAGACTGGGAGATTCCCAGTAGAGGAGGCACACGGGTTGCCAGCGCTACTTTTTTGGCCGGCGCGGCTATTTTGCCGGCGCCCCGGCACAGCGCTTCTCAGTGCAGAGTATACGGGACGGGGTGCCCTTGGAGTCTGGCTCGGCTGGTCCCATCCCCACAAGGAGAACAACAATTGGAAGCGCTGAGGACTGAGAGTTTCACAGTAAGCACAGCTGAACCGGGAAGGTCCAGCCCTGCGGGAAAGGGGCGTCCACCAAAGGAAAACTAAGAAACAGAAAAAACTTCATCACCGGGCAGAGAGATCCAAGATAGACGATTAACAACAGCTCAGGACTGTAGCTCCCTGTGAAAGCACAGACAGCGAGTGGACGCCACAATTTCAGACGAATTTCTGTGGACCACAAACTGGGAGATTCCCAGCGGAGGAGCCACACGGATCACCAGTGCAACTCTTTTGGCCAGCGCAGCTGTTTTGCCGGCGCCCCGGCGC
>CAUYLG010043535.1:0-39358 GCA_963573385.1 Cacajao melanocephalus
TTCTTTCAAGGTTCTTAGTTTCTTTGCATTGGGTTAGTACATGTTCTTTTAGCTCACAGAAGTTTCTTATTATCCACCTTCTGAAGCCTGATTCTGTCAGTTCATCGCACTCATTCTCCATCAGGCCTTGTTCTCTTGCTGTTGAGGAGCTGCGATCCCCTATAGGAGGAGAGGCATTCTGATTTCGGGTGTTCTCAGCCTTTTTGCACTGGTTTCTTTCCAATTTTCGTGAATTTATCCACCTGTCGTCTTTGTAATTGCCGACTTTCAGATTGGCTCTGAGTGGACGTCCGGCTTGTTGGTGATGAAGTTTTTTCTGTTTCTTAGTTTTCCTTTGGCATACGCCCTTTCCCCACAGAGCTAGGCCTTCCCGGGTTCAGTTGTGCTTACTGTGAAACTCTCAGTCCTCAGCGCTTCCAATTGCTGTTCTCTTTGTGGGGATGGGACCAGCCGAGCCAGACTCAAAGGGCACCCCGTCCCATATACTCCGCACTGAGAAGCGCTGCGCCACGCCGCACCACGCCGGGGCACCAGCAAAACAGCGGCGCCGGCCAAAAGAGTCCCGCTGGCGACCCATGTGGCTCCTCCGCTGGGTAGCTCCCAGTTTGTGGGCAACAGAAATTCGTCTGAAATTGCGGCGTCCACTCGCTCTCTGCACTTTCACTGGGAGCTACAATCCTGAGCTGTTGCTAATCGGCCATATTGGATCTCTCTCCCTACTGTGTTTCTTTAATGAACTTAATTAGGTGTAACTTACATGAAATAAAGCACACTTACTTGAAGTGCACATACTCACCACACTGCAGATAGACATTTCTAGCATGCCAAGAGCTTTTCTTCCCTTCCTATGCTGGACAACCATTGATATGTCCTCTTTCATTGTGAGTTAGTCTATTTGAAAATTTCCTAGGATGCACTAATTTTTGTCTGTATCCTTTCACCCAGCATAATATTTTTTGAAACTGAACCAGGTTGTTGTTCGTATCTGTATGTCACAATGTGATATTGCTAACTAGTATTACATTTATGTGTATACTATAATGTTTTATTTCTCACCTAGTGATAGACAAGGATTTTCCAGTTTTCTGTCTATAGGTATTCAGGTATAAGTCTTTACATACATGGTTTTATACAAATTGGTATACACAGGAAGATAAACTGTTAGGCTAATGAATATTTATAAGTTTAACCTTAGTAGGAATTGCCAACTGTTGTCCAAAATGGTTTTGACTTTTACCACTCCTCCTAGCCATGTGCCAGAATTCCAGTAGCTCCACACTCTTGTCAATGTATGGTATTGTCCTGCTTTATATTTGAACAATTTTAGTGAGAGTGTAGTGGCATCTTGTGTTTTAAATTTATTTTAAGTTAGATACAGTTGAATTCACTCTTAATCATATACAATTTTGTATGGTTTGATAGATGTATATAATTATATACCCACGACTACTGTGAAGACACTGAAGAATGTCATTACCCAAACATTCCCTCCTCCTGTCTCTTGGTCGTTAACCCTCCCTCCCCACTTAGCTCCTGAAAAAAATGCTGATATATTCTCCATCCCTACTGTATTGCCTTTTAACAGAATGTCGTATAAATTGAATCATACAAAGTGTTGCCTCCAAAGTCTGGCTTCATTCACTTGGTGCAGTGCCTCTGAGGTTCATTCATGTGATTGAGTATACGAATATATACTTTGTTCCCTTTAATTGTTGATTCATAACCCACTATTTCTATGGACCCCCTTTTTGTATGCATTAACCATTTAAGGAGCATTCACATTGTTTTCAGGTTTTGGTGACTATGAAATAATGTTATAAATATTCACATGCAGGTTTCTGTGTGTGACTGTACGTTTTTATTGCTCTTGGGTAAATATCTAGGACTCAGGTGCCTGGTCCTATGGTAAATGTTAGATTTACATTTATGAGAAATTGTCAAATTGTTCTCCAAAGTTGATGCACCGTTTTGTATTCCCACAAGGAGTTAGGTGGGAATTCTAATTGTTTTACACTCTTGATAGCATTTGATATTATCTGAATATGTAAACATTTCTTTTTATTTTTGTTTTGTTTTTTAGTTATGTTCTTAGGTATGTAATGCTTCCTAAGCATGCTTATTCTTCTGATTCATAATTACCTAAGGACAAATGATCTTTAGTGTGTTTTCCTGAGCCTGTTTGCCATCTGTTTTTCTTTTCTGGTGAGGTGGTTTGTCTACCTTTAAAAAAAAATTGTGGTAAAACATTGTATTAGTCCATTCTTGGGTTGCTATAGAGGAATACCTGAGACTGAATAATTTATAAAGAAAACAGATATATTTTGGCTCATAGTTCTGCAGGCTGTACAAGAAATGTGGTGCTAGCATTTGTTTCTGGTGAGGGCCTTGAGTACTATATTTTTTAGAGACGTGTGATTCATACCCTTCATCCATGTTTAAGTGTTGTTTATTTTTTGTTGTTGTTGAGTCGCTTTTTGTTTTACATAAAATTGGGGCTTTTTTGTTGTGGTTCACTTATTATTTTTTTTTTTGAGAGTCCTTGATATATTCTGGATACAAGTCTTTCCTCAGATACCTATATTCAGGTGTTATCACCTAGTCTGTAACTTATCTTTTGGCTGTCTATCAATGTCTTTTACATTGATAAGTAGGCCAAAATTCCCATAAATATATTTTACATGAATTGGCCCACTAGTGTGTCAGGACCGGGAAGAACAGAGAAAATAATATAAAGAGAAGGTAAGGTCTGGAGGGCAGATGGCAGCCTCCTACGGGGGCAGAAGGACACATGGCAGCTCGGTAATCTGAATAATGACCCCCAAAGAAACCTAGGTCTTAGTTTCTTGAACCTGTATTGTTACCTTATAGGTGTTCTTACAAATTTAATTAAATTAATGATCTTGACCAGTGGAAATCCTGGATTATGCAGTTGACCCCTAAATCTAATCACAAGAATCCTGATAAGAGAAAAGCAGAGAGAGAAGTGATACACACAGAAGGAGGTGAGGCCATGTGGCCCAGAGACAGAAATAGCAGTGGTCTGGCCAAAAGTCAAGGAATTCCAACCACAATAATCTGGAAGAAGCAGGGGATGAATCCTCTCATGTCTCTGGAGTGTTGTAGTCCAACCAACACCTTCATTTTTGCCCAGCCTTACTGATTTCAAATTGCTAGCCTCCAGAACTGTGAGAGAATAATATCTTTTGTTTCAAAACATTGAGAGAATGTTTCCTTGAGGAAATGCATAAATTCTTAGAACCATAAGATTCTCCCAGGATTGAATCAGGAAGAAATAGAAATGCTGAACAAACCAGTAACAAGTAGTGAGATTGAATCAGCAATTTAAAAAAAAATCTCTCAACAAATAAAAGTCCAGGGCCAGATAGTTTCACAGTTAAATTCTACCAAATGTACAAAGAATAACTCTTCCAAAATATTCAGGAGAAGAGGATCCTCCCTAACAGATTCTATGAAACCATTATCACCCTGGTATTAAAACCTGGCAAGGACACAGTGAAAAAAGAAAAATACAGTCCAGTATCCTGATGAACATAGATGCAAAAATCCTCCACAAAATACTAGCAAACCAAATTCAACAGCACATCAAAAAGATAATTCATCATGATCCAGTGGGTTTTATTCCAGGGATACAAGGAGGGTTCCACACATGCAAATCAATGATTCATCACATTGAGATAATTAAAAGCAAAAACCATATAATCATCCCACTAGACAAAGAAAACACTTTTGATAAAATTCATCTTTTTGTGATAAAAATCCTCAACAAACTAGGCATTGAAGAAACGTATCTCAAAATAATAAGAGCCATCTATGACAAACCCACAGGCAACATCATACTGAATGGGGGAAATCTGAAAGCATTCCCCCTGAGAACTGGAATAAGACAAGGATGGATGATCACTCTCATCACTGCTATTCAACCTAATATTGAAAGTCCTAGCTAGAGCAATTAATCAGGCAAGAGAAAGAAACAAAAGGCATCCACATTGGAAAAGAGGAAGTCAAATTATCTCTGTTTGCTGATGATATGATCTTAAATTTAGAAAACCCTAAGGACTCTTTCAAAAGACTCCTAGATTTAATAAATAAATTCAATAAAATTTTAGGATACGACATCAATGTACAAAAATGAGTAGTACTTCTATACACCAACAGTAATCTGACAGAATAAAAATCAAGAAGTCAATCCCATTTTCAATTGCAACAGAAAAAATACCTAGGAGTTTATTTAACCAAGAAGGTAAAATATCAGTACAAGGCAAAGTGCAAAATACTGATGAAAAAAGTTGCAGATGACACAGATGAATGGAAAAATGGAGCATTCCATGCTCATGGATTGGAAGAATAAATACCTTTAAAATGACCATACTGCCCAAACCAATCTACAGATTCAATGTAATCCCTATCAAAACACCCATGTCATTTTTCATATAATTAGAAAAAAATCCTAAAATTCATATGGAAACAAAAAGAACCCAAATAACCAAAGCAATCCTAAGCAAAAAGAACAAAGCTGAAGGCATCACATTACCTGACTTCGAATTACACTACAAGGCTATAATAACCAAAAAAGCATGGTACTGGTATAAAAACAGACACATAGATTAGTGAAACAGAATAGAGAACCCAGAAATAAAGCCATGTACTTATGGCTACCTGACTTTTGACAAAGTCAACAAAACATACATCAGGGACAGGACACCTTATTAATTAAGTGGTGCTGAGAAAATTGGATAGCCATATGCAGAAGAATGCAAGTGGACCCCTATCTCTCACCATACATGACAGTTAAGATGGACTAAAAACTTAGATGTAAGACCTGAAACTATAGAAATACTGAAGAAAACTAGGAAAATCTCTTCTGGATATTGGCCTAGGCAAATAAGTCACAACTAAGATCTCAAAGCAAATCCAACAAAACCAAAAATAGATAAATGGGATGTAATTAAACTAAAAAGCTTCTGCACAGCATAGAAAAAGTCAACAGAGTGAAGGGACAACTTACAGAATGGAAGAAAATATTTGTAAACTGTGAATCTGACAAGAGACTAATATCCAAGACGTACAAGAAACTGAAACAGCTTAATAACAAAAATCAAATATTCCCATTAAATAGTGGGCAAAGGACATGAATAGGTGGTTTTCAAAAGAAGATATACAAGTGCAAGCATATGAAACAGTGCTCAACATCACTAATCATCAGAGAAATGCAAATTAAAACCACAATGAGAAATCCTCTTCCACCAGATAAAATGGCTATTATTAAAAAGTCAAGAAATAACAGATGTTGGTGAGAATGTGGAGAAAAGGGAATGCTTAGACAGTGTTTATGGGAAGGTAAATTATTACAACCTCTATGGAAAACAGTAGAGAGATGTCTCAAATAACCAAAAATAGAACTACTATTTGATCCAAGGATCCCACTACTGGGTAAAGGAAAAGAAACTATTACATCAAAAAGATATCTGCACTTGTATGTTTTTAGCAATGATATTCACAACAGCAAAGATATGGAATCAACCTAATGCTTGTCCATGGATGATTGGATAAAGAAAATGGGGGTTATATGATGGAATAGTACTCAGCTGTGAAAAAGAATGAAATCATATCTTTTCCAGCAACATGGTTGGAACTGTAGGTTATTATCTTAAGTGAAATAATTCAGAAGCAGAAAGTCAAATATCAGACGTTCTCATGTATAAATGAAGTTAAATAATGTGTATACATGGGCATAGAGTGTGGAATAATAGTCATTGGAATTCAGGAGTAGTGGCTTATGCCTGTAGTTCCAGCACTTTGGGAGGCCAAGATAGGTGGATCACTTGAGGTCGGGAGTTCGAGACCAGCCTGACCAACTTGGTGAAATCCCATCTCTACTAAATACAAAAAAAATTAGCTGGACGTAGTGGCAAGCATCTGTAATCCCAGCTGCTTGAGAGGCTGAGGCAGGAGAATCACTTGAACCTGGGACGTGGAGGTTGCAGTGAGCCAAGATCACGCACCTGCACTTAAGCCCGGGCAACATATTAACTCAATCTCAAAAAAAAAAAAAAAAAAAAAAAAGACATTGGCGATTCAAGAGAGTGAGATATTCAGAGGAACATTCTGGCTTTATCCATGTTCTTCCCTTCCCCTCAATGACTATATCCATTATAAACCCTGTGAGCTTGGCCTTCCACACACATCCGAAAACATGTCCTCACTCCAACACTGCCTCTCTGGTTCAAGCCCCCATCCCTCTTCCTGGAGGATCCAGCAGTGCTGTCCCAGTCTATCTGTGGGTGTCTTGACCCACTCAGGCCTACTCTGACCAGGGCAGCCAAAGGATCCTGCTAGAGTGACAGTCCAGTCAAGTCTCTCCTCTCCACAGTGGCTCTAGGTTCCTGTGTGGCCTGCACTGTCCTTTCAGCTGCTCATCTCCTCTGCCTCCCTCTGCTCTCAGACATGGGTTACTGGGTGTGTTCACAGAGCTCAAGCCTACTGCTGCCTCTGAGCAATGCATTTGCTGTCTCTCCTTTTCCTTCTTCCTGGGATGCTTAGCACAAATATCATCTCTTCCCATTATCAGGTAAAGAGATGGTTCCCCAGTCTATCATACGCTTTTTTCCCTGCATGATTTTTCTCTAAACGTATATTGGCATCCTATATAGTTAAATATTTTCTATTGCTTTTTTCTTTGTTATTCTGTCCATCTTATCTCCAGAATATCTTCTTAATACTGAGATTTCTGAGGCTATGTCTGCTGATGATCCCCTGGCACCTACAACAATACTGGCACATAGTAGGTGTTCAGTATATTTACCAAAGAATCTATAGATTAATGAATAAATGTCACTCCTTCCCTCAATATCATACAAGAAACACACACACACCCATGGGTGACATTTAAGAGTGGGCCTGAAGGACCATCAGGACACAGTTTGGCAGGAATAGGAGGGAAGGGCATTTTAGGAAACGGAACTATACATGCAAAGTCTCAGAGAGGGTCAGTCTCATAGAAGGCTTGACCCAGTGGATGTGGGGAGACTTTGGGTGACACAGGGAAAGGAGGGATCAGAAGGAGAGTCCAGCAGAGGACAGACCATGCAAGGCCTTCAGTGCAGACGATGGCATTCTCCAGCAATGGAGAGGAAACGAGGAGACAAGGCCGTTCAGACTTGAGGAACTGGAAGAGGAGGCATCTGGAAGCACAGTCTGGAGTCCGTGTTGGGGAGAGATGGAGGCAAAAGGTGAGGATGATTCAGTGACCAGGGAAGAGGTGAGGCCCCAAGCATGACCAGGGTCAGGATGGAGAAAGGGCATCAAATGAGCCCTGCTTTGGAGAAGGAGAGATAAGAGTGAGTGATTTATGGGATCTGGAGAAGGGAAGGAAGGTCAAGGTGGAGACCCACAGGCTGGTTCTGACTTTACAGATGGGGCTGCAGAGAAGTGCATTTGGGGAGAGAGATGGGAGGTTCAACTTTGGCCATGCTGAATGTACCAATCCCGGGAACCATTGAGAGAAGTCGTCCAGCAGGATGTTGGAGGATGAGATGTCCCCAACACTCACCTGAGACATTAGCCCATGACAGTGTCTGTAGCCTCCACAGCCGCTGCTGCCCTTACCACCTTCCTCCTGTAGGACCTCACACTGAGTGAAGATATCAAGGCATATGAGTGTGGCCAGCCTGGGGTGCAGAGGGCAGCAGACTCAGCTCCCTGTGTGCTGCAAAGGGGCTGATAGAAACTGTGGTGGAAAGAGCAGGCCTAGCCCTCAAGATCTCCTTGATGAGAACAGAAACCTCTCCACCCTGGCATTTGGCCTATGGCTGGGACAGACACGGGCCTGACTACGAATGAGCCATGTGGGATTCTTACCACCAGTTGAGCTCCTTGCCTGGCTCCAGGTCTTCTTAAGGTGTTTGAGTACCTCCATGATTGAGATTCTGAGATTCAGCATCATGTCTCCTGCCCTCCACACACTTCCTCTGGGGCAGTGCTCACCTGAGGAAGGTGAGGCAGAGGCAGAGAAGCAGGATCTTCACAGCTGCCTCCCCGATCGCCACCAGAACCACCTTTGCCACAGGCCCTGATTTCCCTACAAAAAAGTGAGATGAGGTTGATTCACCTGACAAACCACAATCCATGTCCTCCTCTCTTATTGAACATAAGAGAGGAAGGTTCTCCAGATCCTTCCTGTGTTCCTGGATGTGAGATCACATGAACCCAGGGCTTACCATAAACCATGCCCTGACTATCCAATGGTTGGATAGAGAAATGACGCATAAGTTGAACTTTATCAAAATTAAAAACTCTGTTTAGTGATTGACACTATCAGAAAAGTGAAACGATAACTCACAAAATGGAAGCATATATTAGCAAATCATGGATTTGGTAAGGGTCTAGTATCCAACATGTAAAAAGAGCATTTACAGCTCAAATTACAAACAACCCAAATTACCCACGAGAAAATGGCCAAATACTTGAATAAAACTTTTACCAAAAAGATATACATAATAAGTCCATGAAAATATGCTCAATATATTCGTCATTATGTTAGTGCATATTAAATCCACAATGAGGTACCTCACACTCACTATTAGGCTATACTTCTTTTAAAAAAGAAAAATGAGGCCGGGTACGGTGGCTCATGCCTGTAATCCCAGCACTTTGGGTGGCCAAGGCAGGTGGATCACCTGAGGTCACGAGTTTGAGACCAGTCTGGACAACATGGTGAAACCCCATCTCTACTAAAAATACAAAAATTAGCCAGGTGTGGTGGTGCGTGCCTGTAATCCCAGCTACTTGGGAGGCTGAGGAAGGAGAATTGCTTGAATCCGGGAGGTGGAGGTTGCAGTGAGCTGAGACTGGACCACTGCACTCCAGCCTACGTGACAGAGTGAGAACCTGTCTCAAATAAAAAAAAGAAAGAAAAATAAGGCCAGGTGTGGTGGCTCATGCTTGTAATCTCAGCACTTTGGGAGACCGAGGCGGGCAGATTACTTGAGGCCAGGAGTTCAAGACCAGCCTGGCCAACATGGTGAATCCCTGACTCTACTAAAAAAAAAAAAAAAAAAATTAGCTGGGCATGGTGGTGGGTGCCTGTAATCCCAGCTACTCAAGAGGCTGAGGCGCAAGAATTGCTTGGACCTGGGAGGTGGAGGTTGCAGTGGACCGAGATCATGCCGCTGTGCTCCAGCCTGGATGACAGAAAAGGACTCTGATCTAAAAGAAAAGAAAGAGAAAAAAGAAAAGAAGGAAGGAGAAAGAAAAAGAAAGAAAAGAAAAGAAAAGGAAGGAGGGAAGGGAAAGGAAAGGAAGGGAAGAGAAGGGAAGGAAGAAAGAGACAGAAAGACGATGGAGAAATTACAACCCAAGCACATTGGTTGCATGACATAAAGTGGTGCTGACACTGTGGACAATATTCTGGTATTACCTCCAAAAGTTACAGGGTGTTTTTTCAGTGATTAAAATGTTCTGAAATTAGATGGTGAGATGGTTGAAGAACATTGTGAGCATTCTAAAAACCACTTTATTATATAATTTAAAATCACTAAAATGGTGAATTTAATGTTATGTGAATTTTTATCTAAATAAAAACTATACGGACACAACAATTTTCACCTGCTATTGGCAAAAATCAAATGGTTTCCTTCCACACTGGGTTGATGAAAATGCACACTTTCACCCCTTGCTTTTGGGAATGTCAGCTTGCTGACTCTTGACTAAGAAAAATTTTGCCATATTTCAAAAGATTAAAAACATATGACTCAGCTATTTCGTGTTTAGGAACAGATCCCACAGACATAGGCATACACTTGCGGAAGCAGATACAAGATTATTCATTGCAGTGTGTCTGTTGGTAGAATAAAATCAATGCCACACTTTTCCATTAGCAGAAGATTGATACAGAATTTCTACTCATGTAATAGAATACCTGAAAGTCCTACAGGAGGATAAGAGCAACCTATGCTGTTGATGCCAAACGACCTCTGAGATCCTTCAGGTGAACACACCAAGGTTCAGAGCAGCCAGGATGGACACTGGTCAATTCTGGGGAGGAGGATGGGCATCTGAAGACAGACTGCTGTGCATTTTAAGTTTTTGCCCACGAGACTGTATCACCTGTCCAGAAGCACTTCGGTCAGAACTACAGGGGGAAATAGAAAGAGGAGGCAGGAGGCATGTTCAGGTGATGAATGAGGGGAACCTGAAAGGCTGGGTCTGTGTGTGAATGTCACCCTGCCCTTGTTGTGGGATTGGGGGTGTGTGTGGAGTCTGAGGGGAGTGCAGGGGCAATGGGGACAGATGCTTAGGTGACCATGGGGGCTGAGGATGGGAAGGGGGCCTTGGTTCACCCACAAAAGGGTGTCAGATCAACAGGATGAAGTGGGTTCTGGATGAGGAGAGGCCCAGCCCTGCCCTGATCTGAAGGTTTCCTCCTCCCAAGGAGGGAGTTTCCATCCTACCTATGCCTTCTCCTAGGGAGACACTGATCTTTGGGTTCCCTGGAGGATCTAGGACAGCAAGAGAGGATTTCCCATTTAGTTGGGGTGGGGGTGAGATAAGGGCGGCATTCCTTCCCTACCCCCAGAAACCAGAAATGTAGATACAGCACTTGTACCCTTCTAGGTCATCTACTCAGCCAGGCCTCCGGGACAAAGCCACCAAGTGGCCCCAGTCCTGGTCCTCCCTCCGCCACACCCTCAGGGACTCAGGCATCCTGGCCCAGCACTCACAGGAGACACTGAGCTGGTTGGTTCTCTCTGTGGCCAAACCAGCTCCAGGAAACGTCACCTGACAGGTGAGATTAGTGCCGTGGTCTTGGGGCCATGGGGTAATCATGAGCACTGAGGAGTGGAGGGTCCTGGGGCCGTGGGGTGATGATGAGCACCAAGGAGTGAGTAGTCCTGGGGCTCAGGGAGGTGGGGGCAGCTGACATCCAGGAGAAGATGGGGGGTGTTCTCTGTTCACAGTCCCAGGGCACAGAGCAGTTTAGGTTTTTGGAGTGACCAGGGTTTAGGGCTCCAGGGATGAGGATATTGGGCCTGTGGGCCAAGTCTCGTGAGGAGAAAGCAGGGGATGCAGGATCAGGAGGGAGGGTCCAGGTGAGGCCTTGAGAGAAGATCAAGCTCTGGTCAAGCTCCCCCTGTAAGCATGACAGGCTTTACTCCTAAGCCGCTCTCAGTACCGGGGTTCCATCCCAGCCTGCCCTGCAGTACCCTTCAACTCCCCTTGTGGCCGCTTCTGGAGCCCATGCCTCACCTGTCACATGCATAGAGAGCTGGGTGGATATGTAACTGTATTTGGTACTTCCTGTCTCTATCCGAAAGAAGTATGAACCATTGTCCCTCCTCCTGGCATCTACGATGCTCAGGGAGCAGTTGTTCTTCCTGGGATCCCCAAGAAGGTGGAATCAGCCCTGGGTCTCCTCCTGTACTTCTCGATCTGGGTTGTTTGTGGCCACTGGAGAGTCCAGGGATACAGTGGCTCCTTTCCGGAACCAGTAACCATGAACTACGTTATTCCTGAGGTAGGAGGGTGGGAGGGAGAAAGCGCAGGGCACGAGGACGCGCAAACCCTCCTGCACTGTCACTGAATCCTGCACTTTCAGCCAGAATCTTGAATCCTTAGCCAGGGTCCCTGTGGGGAAACGAGGGTCAGCTCGGCCTAGCCCCACAACCCCTGTCCCTGCAGCCACTCACCTGCCCACAGCAGGGGCAGCAGCAGCAGCAGTGACATCTTTGAGGCAGAGACCTCCTGGGCTCCCTGTGTGAGCAGAGAAGAGAAAGGAAGTGGAGGGGAAGGGCTGCAGGGCTGAAAGGGAATCTGGGGAGGAGCAGGAGGCCTCAACCCTGCCCAGAAGAGGAACCTCAGACCCACACATACTCAGAGCTCCTTTCCTCCGCGCAGATTGGACGGATCCCTCATGGGCCAGAGATGCCAGACAGCTGCCCAGAGAGGGGACGAAATGAGGCAGAACCTGAGTCTTGCCTCCCAGGAGCACCAGAACCTGGACCAATACCTCTGGTGACATCTGAGGCATGGGACACCCATGTCTAAAGTCCTTCCACTCTGAAGTGCTTTTCTGTGCACAATTGTTTACACCAGGGAGCTGGTCACTCCTGGCCTGGCCCAAGTCTCAGCCTTTTTTTGATCTATAGGGTTGTCCGTCCTGCAGGATATAGGTTTCTGTAGGGTTTGTGTAAGTGTCTGGGGCAGAAGATATGAAGAAGGGTCCTAGGTGCAGTAAAGGTGGCAGCCATTCATTCATACATTCATTCATTCACCAAAGCTATACCAAGCATCTATGTGTCAATGGAGCTGGAGACAAGAAGAGATGCTACTCACCTGGTCCCTACCCTTTCGATACTCCCCATCCATAGCCTCCCATTCACCACATACAAATCCTGTTTGGCTTTACAACTGTGGATGCTGGTGACTTTGTCATATGTCATGGTAGCATATTAGGTATTTTAAGGAAATACGACTATAGATTTTCTTCCCCTGGCAGTTAGGACACTGATTTGCAGTGTTTCAGTGACATCTCCAAAATAAGAAATATGCAGTACTTTCATGTAAAACAAAAGCTTCTATGAACAAATGCAGAAGAAATTTCTTTTCCATTAGTGTTGCCATTCCCTGCAGTGGGGACAGCAGCAATTTTTTATGGGGCTCACCATAGAGATTAGCTTTCATCTAAAAATATGCTTCTCATAGTTGAAAGTGGCCCAAAGAGATAATATTTCCAGACAACATCAGTGAAATGTACAGACAAAATTAAAATTTAGCTTCAGCTTATATGGTTTTTCATTTTACTCTGTGTGGTATGCATCTGGCAGATCCTCAATGCCTAAGACATAATAGTATTTGCAACTATATACAGGTAAAATCTCTATACACAGTAGTATCTAGATAAATGTTCATTCATCCTACCTACCATAGAGAGCTATTTTCATCGTCTTTTTATATATAAGGAATTGAGCCCCCAATAAATAATATCTTGCTGTATATTATTTTTAAATATAGTATATGCATATAATAGAATATCCAGTATATTTACTTTTAACGGTAAAAAAATTATACCATGTTCATGGACTAGAGGGATACATATGACTGTGAGTCTTATTGTGTTTGTTTAATGAACAAGGTATAATTTACTAATGAACTCTAGGTATAATTTACTAAGGAACTATAATGAACTAGGTGTAATTTACTTGAAATAATATGCACCCGCTTGAAGGGTTTGTTTCTATGAGTTTTGACAAGTGTATACAGTCCTATTGTGACTGCCACGATAATATACACAACATTTCTACTACACCAAGGGCTTTACCTGACCTCTTTGTAGTTCATCATTCCCACTTCTTGTGCCAGGCAACCACCAATATGTTCTCTCTCATGGTGTGTCACTTTTGCCTATTTCAAAATTTCCTAGGAAAAAATGTACTCGTCTGTGTCTGTATTTCTGACACTCAGCATTTTTTCTGAAACTGAACCAAGTTGTATGTACCTATAGTTCACAGTGTGATATTGCTAAATAGTATCCCATTATATGGATATACTATAGTCTTATATTTAGTCACCTATTGATAGACATTTGAGACTTCCCCATTTTTTCACTAATGATACTCACACGTAAGTCTTTTTATAGACATATTTTTATCCTCATGAATATACATAAGCAGAGGAATGGTAAGACCAAACCCTACTTGTATGTTTAATTTTGGTAGAAATTGCCAAATTTGTCCAAAAATAATTTGACTTTTATCACTTTTTTCAGTCATGTGCCAGAATACCAGTAGTTCCATGCCCTTGTAAATACTTGGTATTTTCACTCTTTATATTTTGATACTTCTAGTAAGAATTTAATAGTATCTCATGTTTTTCCATTTATTTTATTATTTTTTTTTGAGACAGAGTCTTGCTCTGTTGCTGTAGTGCAATGGCATGATCTTGGCTCACTGCAACCTCCGCCTCCTGGGTTCAAGCGATTCTCCTGCCGCAGCCTCCTGAGTAGCTGGTATTACAGGTGCATGCCACCATGCCCAGCTAATTTTTGTATTTTTAGTAGAAACGGGGTTTCACCATGTTCATTAGGCTGGTCTCGAACTCCTGACCTTGTGATCTGCCTACCTTGGCCTCCCAAAGTGCTGGGATTACAGGCATGAGCCACCACACCGAGCCCAATTTTTTATTTTATTTAAATTTGGATACAGTTGAATTCAGTCTTTATCATGTACAATTCTATGTGGCCGACTGATGTAGATAGCTATGTAGCCAAAACTACTATCAAGTCTTGGCAGATTGTCATTACCTACAATACTTCCTCCTGCTGTCCACTGATAGTCAACCCTTTCTTCGCCCTTAACTCCTAAAAGGACATTTATCTCTTCTTCGTCCATATCAATATGCCTTTTATAGAATGCCATATACGTGGAATCATACAAAATGTTGCCTTTAAATCCTGGTTTCATTTGCTTGGGATAATGCATTTCTGGCTCAGCCCTGTGATTGGGTGAATATATCAATAGTTGTTCTTTTTAATTGCCGACTAGTACTTCAAGGTTTTGGTGGATCCTTAATAGACATTTACCAGTCAAAGAAGATTCAGATTGTTTCCAGGTTTTTGTGACTGTGAAATGAAGCTGCTATAAATATTGCCGTGGGCCGGGTGCAGTGGTGCATGCCTGTAATCCCAGTGGTTTGGGAGGCTGAGGCAGAAGGATAGCTTGCGCTCAGGAGGTTGAGACCAGCCGAGGCAACATGGCGAAACCTTATCTCTACCAAAACTACAAAAAATTAGCTGGATGTGGTGGCGTGCATCTTTGGTTCCAGCTACTTGAAAGGCTGGGGTGGGAGGATTGCTTGAGCCTGGGAGGTGGAAGTTGTGGTGAGCAGAGATTGCACCACCGCACTCCAACCTGGGTGACTGAGACCCCGTCTCAAAAACAAACAAACAAACAAAAACACATTGACATTCAGGTTTCTGTATGTGGACATAAGTTTTATTTCTGTATTTATTTCTGGATACATACCTAGGAGCCAGGTGCTTGGTTATATGGTAAGTGTGAGTTTAAGTTGATATGAAATTGCCAAATTGTTCTCCAAAGTGAATGTACCACTTCGTAGTCCCACCAGCAGTAGATATGAGTCTGGGCACTTCACATCCTTGTTAGCACTTGATATTATCCGAATTAAAAAAAATTTTTTTTACTATTTGTTTTTTTGGTCATTCTATTAAACATGTAATACTACCTCATTCTGGTTCTAATCCATAATTACCTAATGGCAAATGATATTGAGCATATTTTCATGGTCTTGTTTGCCTTCATTTTTCTGTTTTGGTGATGTGCCTGATCAAATCTTCAACTGCTTTTTAAAAATCATGGTAAAATATGCAGCAGAACAAAAAATTATTATTTGAACCTTTTTTTCAGCATATAGGTAAGTGGCATTAAGTATAGTCACATTGTTGTAAATCACCACCATGGATATGGTTTAGATATTTGGCCCTCCACATCTCATGTTGAAATGTAATCCCCTATGTTAGAGGTAGGGCCTGGTGGGAGGTGTTTGGGTCACTGGGGTGGATTCTTCATGGCTTGGTGCTATCCTCGAGTTAGTGAATTATCATAAGATCTGGCTGTTTGAAAGTGTGTGGCACCTTCCGCCCACTTCCCTTTTGTTCCCACTTTCTTACCGCATGAGACGCCTGTTCCTCCTCTACCTTTTGCCATGATTGTAATTTTCCTGAGGCCTTACCACAAGCTGAGCAGATGCTAGCACCATGCTTTCTGTACAGCCTGCAGAACTATGAGCTTATTAAACCTCTTTTATTTATAAATTATCCAGACTCAGGCATTCCTTTATAGCAATGCAAGAACAGCCTAACACAACCATTAATCTCCTGAAATGTCTTCCTCTTCCCAAACTGAAACCTTATATCAGCATCTTGAAAATAGCATCTGATGAATGGCTTCTAGCTGTTGTTGGTGGGCCAGTTCAGTTCTAATAATTTCTCTTCTTATATCAATTAAGTGATAACTCATATCCCCTGGCAAGCATGGTTCTACTTTCTGTGTCTGTGAATTTGCCTAGTCTACACACCTCATATAAATGAAATCACAGAGTATTTGTCCTGTTGTGACTGGCTTAAGGTAATATATTTAAGGCTCATCCATGTTGCAAAATGTGTCAGCTATTTTAATTTAAAATAGTATTGCTATTTTAAGGCTAAATAATATCTCATTTTATGTATATAACACATTTTGTTTATCCATTTGCTTATTGAGCACTTGGGTTGCTTTTACCTTTTAGCTGTTGTGAATATGCTGCTATGAACACAGTTGCATAAAAATCTGCTCAAATTTCTGCTTTCAGTCCTTTTGGGTGTATACCCAGAAGTGTAACTGCTGCATCATGTGATCATTCTATTTTTATTTTATTTTTTTGAAATGTTTGAACCTCCTACTGCTTTCTATAACAGCTTCCCTATTTTATTTTCTCACTAGAAATACACAAGAGTTCCAATTTCTTCACATTCTTGCAACACTTGTCATTGCCCATGTTTTAAAATAACAACGGTCATGATTGGTATTGTTTTAAACCATGGTTGTTTTTGTTGTTGCTGTTTATTAAACGTATCCATTGAAAGTGTACAACATGATGTCTTAATATTACGGTTTTGATTTCCTTTCCCTGGTGACTAATGTTGTCTACTATTTCCGGGCTTATTGGCCATTTGTATTCTTTTTTTGTGATTCACACTCATCATCCATTTTTAACAATGCCATTTGGTTTTTGTTGTTGAGTAGCTGCTTTTAAAAATTAAAACTGGGTTCGTGCCTGATGGTTTACACCTGTAAATCTAGCACTGTGGGAGGCTGAGGCGGGCAGACCACTTCAACCCAGGAGTTTGAGACCAGCCTGGGCAACATGGTGAAACCCTGTCTTTACAAAGAATACAAAAATAGCCAGGTGTGATCGCCACGCCTGTGGTCCCATCTACTCAGGAGGCTGAGGTGGACTATCACCTAAGCCCAGGAGGTCGAGGTTGCAGTAAGCCGAGGTTGCAGTGAGCCAAGGTCACACCACTGCACTCCAGCCTGGATGACAGAGTAAGAGACCCTATCTCAAAAAATAAAATAAACGAATAAAAATAAAAACAAAAAGCCGCAAACTGGACTTTTGTTGCTGTTGTTGTTTATTGACATTTTTGCTTTGAGAGTTCTTGATATATATATATAGTTGTTGTTGTTTTGAGACAAAGTCTTGCTCTGTCACTAGGCTGGAGTGCAGCGTCTCAATCTTGGCTCACTTCAACCTCCGCCTCCCGGATTCAAGCGATTCCCCTGCCTCAGTCTCCCAAGTAGCTGAGACTACAGGTGCGTGTCACCACATCTGGCTAATTTTTTGTATTTTAGTAGAGTCGGGGTTTCACCATGTTGGCCAGGATGGTCTTGATCTCCTGACCTCATGATCTGACCACCTCAGTTTTTTTTTTTTTTTTTTTTTTTTTTTGCCAAGTCTCGCTCTGTCACCCAGGCTGGAGTGCTACGGCACGATCTTGGCTCACTGCAGCCTCTACCTCCCAGGTTCAAGCAGTTCTGCTGTCTCAGCCTGCCTAATAGCTGGGATTACAGGTGTGCGCTACCATGCCTGGCTAAATTTTTGTATTTTTATTAGAGATGGAGTTTCGCCATGTTGGCCAGGCTGGTCTCTAACGCCTAACCTCAAGTGCTTCACCCACCTTGGCCTCCCAAAGTGCTGGGATTACAGATATGAGCCACTGCAACCATCCAGTTCTTGATATATTTCAGATATGAGGCAGGATAACAGTAGGGTTCAGAGGCCATACTGACATGTTCCTTTGTATGAAGCCGCACAGGCCCCTTTCACAGCAGGCTCCTTTCACTTGCACTCTTGTGCATCAGCACTTAACTCTTTTGCAAGATAAGCAATCCTACAGGACTGGCCCACCACCAGATGGTTACAAGTTCCTGTACCCAATGTGGCCTGAGAATGAGAACAAAAGCCACTTCTTCATGATGTAGCTTCCCCAGTCTCTGGCCAATCAGTACCAAAAGCCCCAGAAGCTATTAGCTACAAATTCCTGCCTTGGGTGAGGGGATTAGGAACTTCTTCAGGGTCCTCCATGTGCAGCTGGGTTCAACGTTTAGCTTATAGTGACCTTTTCCTCATTTTAATAGCAAAAAACACACTCCGAGGTAGAGATTTTATATGACAATGATACATGCAGTGCGTGTTAGAGCATGTAGATGCTGAGTGCATGCAGCAACCACATGTCCACCTTTGCATAATTGACCTCACAGGTACTTTATGAATATGCATGTACGACTCCCATAAAGGGATTTATTTTAAGGCACTAGGCGATGTCTCTAGCTTTGAACAGCCTGCTCTGCCTCTTAGAGTGTACTTTCATTTTGCAATAAACTTCTCTGCCTACTCTTACTTTGGACTCACTCTCAAATTCTTTTGTGCAGCAGTCAAGAACCTGAACCAGCCCACTAACAACAGATAGAAGTCATTCATCAGATCCCTGTTTTCAGATATTTTCTCCCAGTCTGTAACTTTTTGTTTGGCTGTCTTAACAATTTATTATTATTATTATTATTATTTTTTTTTTTTTTTACAGAACCGCAGGTTCTTATTTCCCTGAGTATACATCATACAGGAAGTGACCCACTAGTGTGTCAGGATATGGAGGAACAGAGCAAAGATGATAAAAAGTCAAGGTCTGGAGGTCAGATGGGGGCATCTTAGCGGGTAAGAAGGTCACGTGGGCAGCTCAGTAAGCTGAAAAATGCCCTCTGCCCCAAGAAATCTAGATATTAGTTCCTTGAACCTATAAATATTACCTTATGAGTAAAGTGTCTATGATTTAATTATCTTAAGGATCTTGACCAGTGGCGATCTTCCTGGATTATGTAGTTGACTCCCAAAGCTAATCACAAGCATCCTGATAAGAGACAGGCAGATGGAGATGTGACACACACAAAAGGGTGTGAGGCTACATAATCCCGGAGACAGAGTTAGGAATGGTCCAGCCAGAAGCTGAGGAATGACACTAGCTGCAATAATCTGGGAGAAATAAGGGATGGATTATTTTGAATCTTGGAGGGTTTCTGCCTAGCCTTACTAGTTTCAAATTTCTGGCTTCCAGAACTGTGAGAGAACAATATCTTCTTCTTCTTCTTTTTTTTTTTTTTTGACAGAGTTTTTTTCTTTTTTTACAGGCTGGAATGCAGTGGTACTATCTCAGCTCACTGCAACCTCTGCATTCCAGGTTGAAGGGATTCTCCCACCTCAGCCTCCCAAGTAGCTGGGATTACAGGCATGCGCCACTGTGCCTGACTAATTTTGTATTTTTTAGTAGAGATGAGGTTTCATCATGTTGGTCAGGCTGGTCTCAAACTCCTGACCTCAGGTGATCTGCTCGCCTCGGCCTCCCAAAGTGCTGGGATTACAGGTGTGAGCCACTGTGCCCAGCCAATGTCTTCATTTTTAAGACATCAAGTTTGTGGTAAATCACCATGGAGGCCATAGGAGACTAAAACCGGGTTGAATTCATCGAGCACCTCTGGGAGATCTCAGAGAAGGAACTGACAAAAGCCCTCCTTCTTCACATCCCTTTCTCCGATTCTCTTTGCAGCAAAACTCCTCAAAGGGCTATTTGTACTCACTCCTCCCACCACCCTTCCTTTGATTGTTTTTCTGAACTTTCTCCAATTAAGTCTTCAAACCCTTTCCCACCACTCCATTAAAACTGCTGTTGAAAGCTCTACATGGTGGCTTATGCCATTAATCCAGGCACTTTGAGAGGCTGAAGCAGGAGAGTCAGCTCCTACTTGAGCCCAGGAGTTCGAGACCAGCCTGGGCAACATAGTGAGACTGAGACCTGCATCTCTACAAATACTAATAAAAAATTAGTCAGACATGGTGGCACATGCCTTTGGTCCCAGCTTCTCAACAGGCTGAGGCAGGGGGTTCGTCTGTGAGCCCATGGGGTTGAGGCTGCAGTGAGCCATGATTGTGCCACCACACTGCAGCCGGGGTGACAGAGTTAACACCTGTCTCAATTTAAAAAAACAAACAAACAAACTACTGTTGTCAGTTATCTCACACCATATAGCAAATCAATTCAAAATAGATGAAAGACTTAAATACAAGACCTGAAACTGTAAAACTTATAAAGGAAAACATCGGGGAAAAGCTCCCAGTTACCTGGGAAATTAATTTTTTGGATATGATCCCAAAAGCACAGGCAATAAAAGCTGAAACAGACAAATGAGATTGCATCAAAATAAAAAGGTTCTGCATAGGAAAGGAATCAATCAACAGAGTGAATAGCTAACCTATAAAATTGGTTTAGAAAAAACTTGCAAACCATACATCAGATAAGAGGCGATTATCTGCTGTGGGTTTGGAAATTTGACCCCTCCATATCTCATGTTGAAATTTTACCCCCCAGTGGTGGAGGTGGGGTCCAATGGGATGTTTGGGTCATGATGTCATCCTCATGGTAATGAGTGAGTTCTTGCTCTGTTAGTTCCCATGAGAGCTCGTTGTTTTTTTAAAATTTATTTTCTCTTTTTATTTATACTTTAAGTTCTGGGGTGCATGTGCAGAATGTGCAGGTTTGTTACATAGGTATACACGTGCCATGGTGGTTTGCTGCACCCATCAACCCATCATCTACATTAGATATTTCTCCTAATGCTATCCCTCCCCAAGCCCCCACTCACCAACAGGCCCCAGTGTGTGATGTTCCCCTCCCTGCATCCCTGTGTTCTCATTGTTCAACTCCACTTATGAGTGAGAACATGCAGTGTGTGGTTTTTCTGTTCTTGAGTTGGTTTGCTGAGAATGAAGGCTTCCAGCTTCATCCACATCCCTGCAAAGGACATGAACCTTTTTTTAGGGCTGCATAGAAGAGCCTGGCACCTCCCTCTTGTCTCCTTCTCTCTCTCTCTCTTACTCACCATGTGATCTCTGCACACCCTGGCTCCCCTTCGCCTTCTGGCATGAATGGAAGCAGCCTGAGGCCCTTACCAGAAGCCAATGCTGCAGTATGTTTCTCATACAGCCTGTAGAACCCTGAGCCAAATAAACATCTTTTCTTTATAAATTATGCAGCCTCAGGTATTCCAATATAGAAAAACAAATGGACTAAGACAATATCCAAGACATAAAAGAAACTAAAAACAACTCAATAGTAAGAAAACAAATAACTCTATTTAAAAGAGGGCTAAGAACCCAAACAGATATTTCTTGAAAGAAGATATGCAAGTGGCCATCTCAAATGACTCTCTCAAGGACAGTGCTTACCTAGCTGCTAGAGAAAAAGGGAAACCTTGCAGAAGCTGGAACATAGTTTATTCTTTAAGTATAAGGGTGCATGATTTAACCTTGCCTGGCATGGCCTTAGGTCTTGTATATAATTCAGTATCTCTTTGCCACAAAGAGTCTGTCCTGTCAGTCTTCTGATCTCTGTTTTAATATTAATGCTGGCTGTTGTGTCTAAACCACAAAAGGTAGGGTATAATAAAGCGTGTCTGACCTCCTGTCCCATCATGGCTGGGAAATCTGTTTTTAAGATTTCTCTGGGGTCCCTTTGGCCATTCAGTCAGTGGGGGGTGCTTAGGATTTTATTTTTAGTTTACAAAAGCAATCTCAGATGACTACAGGGTGTTAGTTCAAAGTGCAGTTGTGTTCATAAATGTGTGAGATAATGTATCTGTTATTTAGCTAGACTTGCCCTTCCACCATGTAAACATAGAGTATTTCAAGACATGATGTTGTATACCTTTAATACATATAATTTTTGTCTGTAGGGCTAAGGGCCCCACAGGGTCGTGGGGTATCTCTTATGCTGTGCTGAGGTGAAGGATCCAACAAATAAAGAGACAGGACACAGATGTACAAGGAAAATGCAGCTGGGGTCAGGGGGGCCACGCCACCTATAAGCGGAGACAGGTGAGGCCCCGAATGTCCAGAAGCATCTGTATTTATTGGGTATAGGTTAGGGGGTAGGGTAGTGAGTGAAGTCATCTTTAAGGATAGTGATAGGGTCATGAGCAATAAAACAAGAGGTCCACCCCCATTCGGTCACCTAGGCTAGGAGGTGGACAGTGCGCAGCAAGGGGTCCACCCCCATTAGGTCATTGAGGCAAGGAGGTGGGCCGTGTGCAGTAAGGGGTCCACCCCCATTAGGTCACCGAGGCATGGAGGTGGGCCGTGCGCAGTGAAGAGGGTGCAGTGTGAAATATCTCTATGGGCATGCTACTCCTAAGAAGATCTATAGGAGGATGCTTAAGTCACACAGCAGTGACAGAGCTGTCAGGGTCTACCGCCACCTGCTGGCAGCTTCCAGTGAGTTCTACAAGGAGGATGCTTTTGAGCAGCACAGTAGCAAGAGCTGATAAAGTTCACAGTCACCAAGGTGCGATTATCCGGAGGGATTTTGAGCCCTCGGATGCTCGAGGGATTGCTGTTCTGAGGGCAGCCTTCTACAAGAACTGGAGCAAGGTCCTACAACTCCTTTATCAGGAGGAGTGGCTCTTGCCCCAAGCCTGCCATACAGCGGATATCTTTAAGATACTGAACGCTGCCACCTGGGCCATGGGTTCTTGTCCTGGTATAACTGTTTTTCCCTTAAATCATGCTCTGAACTGTGTCTGCTCCAGATATTCCTCCTACTATAGGCTGCTTATTCCTTAATTCACGCTCTGTACCGTGTCTACCCTAGGCATTCTTCCAGTTGCGAACTAAGATATAGTTGTATATATATATAGGAAATAACTGAGTGGTAAGATTTTTTTAGGCACTCATTCTATGAACTAATATATGATTATATATTGGGGATTATATAAAGGGAAATAACTGAGTAGTAACACTATAAACTGAGATATTCTTCAGGCCCTAAGTGTGCCAGGATTCTGCTTAGCTCTCCTTCCTCGGTACCTATATGGGGGGTTACCCACATTGTCTGTCAAGTAAATGATAATAATAATAAAGTGCAGAGGTTAGTGTACACAAAAATTATGTACACTGTAAATATATACAATTTTTACTTGTCAGTTATATCTCAGTACAGCACAAAACATGGTTTTAAAAACTCCAAGGGAATCTACATAAATTAATTGTAAACAAGAAACAAAGCCTTGCTGTTGTCAGCGTCACCAATGACAAATGTGTCCTCTTCTCTGTCTGTCATCACCCCTTTCTCTCCTCGTCTGTGGTCATCACTTTACTCCAGCTGTTCATTGAAACATCTCCAGCCTGGACCCCTCTCCTTAGCTCCAGACATTTGCAACCAGCTGTCTCCCTCCAATTCTCATTCAGATGTCAGGGGGATTCTCAGAATTATCAACCCCCCTGAAAACCTCCCCTCTGCAGTCCTCCATGGACACAGCTCCTTCCTTCCAGGTGCCCAGGGGAACATTCTGGCCCCATCCTTTCTCTTCCCTTCCCCTCTCTGACCACATCCATTAGAAAACTGTGTGAGCTTGACCGTGTCCTGAGGAGGGAGGGTCGAGGGCCAGGGTCCCGGGGAGGATGGGACCCCCAGTAGTGGCTGCAGCTGAGATTTCGAGGGAACCGAGGCGGATTTGTCGGAAGAAGGGGGATCTGGACCTCCCCTGACGAGTCTTTGGGTTCTTTGGGCTCAGGACCTGGTTCAGGGTTCCTCTCACCCCGAGCTGTCCTGCAGTTCAGGATATCGCCCCCAAAGGGCGCTCCAACCCCCCAGCAGGCGTCACCGCAGAGCCCCAGGCCCCGGAGCCTGCGCTGTCCATGGTCCTGCAGACGTGAGGCTCTGAGGGGAACGAATCCCAGGCTCTGGACACATTTGCAAATATTGCTCTTCCAAATAACAGCATTCATTTTCATTGCGCCTACAAATTATGATTGTGCTTTCTTTACGGCACTTCGAAAGATCCAACTTTCCGGTAGGGGAGCATATTTACGCACAAAGTCACCATGACCACCCCACTTCCTTCACCCTCTCTAAAATGTAAAATGCTTCCATATCTTCCTCCTCGCTACAGCGTCATTCTCAAATGACTTCCAACCAGAAACAATTAATGCGCTCCTGGGGGCTTTTCAGGCCACATGTCTTTGCTTTGTATGGGTTGGGGTCGTGTATATTGCAGGAGCTCTTAGCTGGGCCTCCATCCTTTCCCCTTCAAGTCAGAATAGCACATTGCAGGGCAAGAAGGAGAGTGAAATATCACTAGAGGAGAAACTTGGATTCACCCTAGTTTCTTTTTTCTTTCTTTCTTTCTTTATTTCTTTCTTTTTTTTTTTTTTTTTTTTTTTTGAGATGGAGTCTCACTCTGTTGCCCAGGTTGGAGTGCAGTGGCACGATCTCAGCTCACTGCAACCTCAACCTCCTGTCAACCTAATTTCTAGTGAAGAAAACATTTTGCAAGTGCAAAAAGACATCTCCATGTCTCTTACCGAATTACATTTTAAAGTTTCCCTTTACAAAATAGTAGGGCAGACCTTAATGTGCAGAAGCTGGCCTGGCACTCATAACTGGGTCTTGGTGTAACTCTTATTGTCAATCACTGCACAGGACATCAATAGCAGACAAGGACATTCTTTGAGCATAATGGATCAAGACAAGTATAACAGCACAGCATAGTCATGTCTCAACATAGACACAAGCAAGACCACTGTCCAAATTGGAAAATGGCCAAATATCTCCCATATAGGGTAATAGGGAAGACTGATGATTATTTACCAATTACAACCATAGCCTTTCCTGTAGACAGAATGTTGGTGTCACCCTAAAATTCATATATTAATGTCATAATTTTTTTGAGACAGAGTCTCTCTCTGTCACTCAGGCTGGAGTGCAGTGGTACGATCTCGGCTCACTGTAACCTCCACCTGCTGGGTTCAAGCAATTCTTCTGCCTCAGCGTCCCATGTAGCTGGGACTACAGGCATGCACCACCATGCCTGGATAATTTTTTTGTATTTTTAGTAGAGATGGGGTTTCACCATGCTGGCCAGGCTTGTCTCGAACTCCTGACCTTGTGATCTGCCCGATTTGGCCTCCCAAAGTGCTGGGATTACAGGCGTGAGCCACCACGCCTGGCCGATGGGCTGAGGTCCTAATTTTTAATGTGATGATATTTGGAGATGAGGCCTTTGGGTGGTAATGGGATTTAGGTGACCTCATGGAAGTGGAACACCCATGCTGGGATTATGGCACTTATAGGAATGAGGAAGGGACCAGTGCTCTCTCTCCCCTATGTGAGGATATAGTGAGAAGGCTGTCATCTGTGAACCAGGGGGAAGGAACCTCACTATGAAGCTAATTGTACTGACATTCATATTTTGGTCTTCCAGCCTCCAGAACTATGAGAAATAGATGTTTGTTTTTTAAGCTACGTAGTCTGTGATCTGTATATCTTTCTTTCTTTCTTTTTCTTTCTTTCTTTCTTTCCTTCCTTCCTTTTTCTTTCTTTCTCTCTTTCTCTCTTTCTTGTCTTTCTCTCTCTCTCTCTTTCTTTCTTTCTTCTTTCAAGAGAGTCTTGCTCTGTTGCCCAGGCTGGAATGCAGTGACATGATCTCAGCTCTCTGCAACCTCCACCTCCCGGGTTCAAACAGTTCTCCTGTCTCAGACTCCAGAGTAGCTGGGATTACAGGAACCCACCGCCACCCACGGCTAATTTTTTTTTTTTTTGTAGTTTTAGTAGAGATGGGGTTTCACCGTGTTGGCCAGGCTGGTCTCAAACTCGTGACCTCAAGTGATCTGCCCACCTCAGCCTCCCAAAGTGCAGTCTGCGACATTTCTTATTCTAGCCCAAACTGACTAAGGTAGCTTTGGTCTAGTTTTTCCTCCTTCTTAAGTAGATGTATTAAGATCCAGTGTTAGAATTATCCTGACTTCCTGACATACAAAGAAACAAACACTGCTTTTTAAAAAGTTTCCCTAAATCACCTAACACAAGCCCAAATCCTACAATAAGCCAGTTCTAATACCCTCTTACTGATACACCTCATGGTGTTCATCATTCCTCACTGCAATGAGTAATAACCCAACTACACATCTACTCCTGGTGCCTGGTGAGCTTTGGCCAGGGACACTGACATGTTTACTGACTTGGTCAACGTTGACATTTGTTTCCTCAGAGCTGTTCCAGGATTTGGATTTTATTAATGGCTTTTTGTTCATTGATGGCAGTTAGGGTTAGTGATATGAGGTGGGCTTGCATCCCCTGCTCACTGCTGACTGGGGGACTCTGTCCCACTGTGTTTGCAAAGCATCAGCCCTGCACTGTTACCTTACTGTCCTCCAGTCCAGCCAGAGGAACATAGGCTGGACACGATAGCTCACACCTGTAATCCCAGCACTTTGGGAGGCTGAGGTGGCAGATCACCTGAGGTCAGGAGTTCGAAACCAGCTTGGTCAACATGATGAAACCTCATCTCTACTAAAAATACAAAAATTAGCCAGATGTGGTGGCACGTGCCTGTAATCCCAGCTACTCGAGAGGCTGAGGCAGGAGAATCTCTTGAACCTGGGAGGTGGAGGTTGCAGTGAGCCGAGATCCTTCCACTGCACTCCAGCCTGGATGATAGAGTGAGACTCCGTCTCAAAAACATAAAAATAAAAAAATAATAAATAGTGGAGGCTATTTCCCTACCTTCTTTCTAATTCACACTGCTAAGCTGCTCCCGAGTGGGTCCCTCATCCATCTTTTTCTTACGGATGCTTCCGCTTCCTGCAGCAACCCCTGCCCAGGCTCCTGCGTGTGTCTGCTTCTCTCACTTTGCAGGAGCTCTGAGCAACCTGTACGTGTGCATCCGTGCTGCCTGATACCAGGCAGAGTTACAGTCTGCTCTCTTCTGGAGGTGGAAGAGGAATGTGTGTTTGATTTGAATGCAGGAAATACATTTGTCCCCATGTGCTGAAAGGTTTTGTTGTAAAACTTCCCTGTAGTGTAGTGCCATGGGAAGCCTTCTTCTTTCTCTGCAGCAGTTCGTGGGATGACGCTGTTTTACCAGCCTCCCATCCAATACTGAGCAAGCCAAGGGAGAACCTCCTATGACCCTCAACACAGGAGAAGGGAATGAGCTGGCATGTTCTCCACTGCTGGGACCAACTTCTATGGGGATTTGCAGAGGCTGTAATTAATAATATGGCCACAAGAGGGAGTCATAACCCTTCACTTTCCAGTCCTTTCAAACCAAAGATCAAGTCAAACCTCGTGTGAGACTTGTGCAAATAGCTGGAAATAGTTTCAGTTAATTGGAGAACCCTGTTAGTGAGCGTTTAATATTAATTAATTAATGTTCTGAGTGCTTTACCTACAACAGATCTTTTGAACCTTATGAGAATGTAAGAGACCAAAAATACATCACCCCCAAATACAGCTATAGGAGACCAAAATACGCCACCCCAAAATGTGCCTTTTTGGCATAAAGATTATTTTGAGAGCCTACAGACACAGGAGACACTCTGAGAATCAAGGAAGAAGTTACCCTTTTTAAAGGGAAAATCACATCTACAAAGGAATCTCCAATGGTAAGGAGGTCTCCCTCTGTACCAGGAAGAGAAGGCAACTCACCTACTCTCATCATGGGAGGAGGCACCCACGTGACCTGCAAAACAAGCCTCACTCCTGTTTCCCAGTGTATTTCCCGATCTCACCTTCCAATAACTGGCCTGCCCACACCCTTCTTTCTTTGTTTCCGCGGAAGATGCTATCTAAGCCTGAATTCAAAGCCACCTCTTTGAAATTTACTCTTTTCCCCTGGCTGTCTCGCACGTACACATGAGGTATACAGGTTGTTAACCTCTGCTTTTCTTTTTTTAAACGTTTATTTCTTGAGTTCTTCCCAATGAAGGACTTGAAGTCATGTCAGTCATAGTTTCAAAAAATTTTCTTCTTATTTCTAAGGGAAACTTGAACAAACTGCCCACTATTCTTAAAAAAAGAAGAAGAAGTATATCAGAAAAGACAGGAGAGTCGCTTGAACTGGGGAGGCAGAGGTTGTGGTGAACTGAGATCACACCACTCTGCATTCCAGCCTGGGCAACAGAGTGAGACTCCATCTCAAAAACAAAACACAAACAAACAAAAAAATTTCTATACAGTCGTTCAAATATGTTCACAGCAGCTATATTCATAATCACCAAAACCAAAACAGACTAAATATCCATGAACAGAAAAAAACGGGCAAACAAACTGTTATGTGCTCATGCAATGGCATCCTACTGAGCAGTAAAGAGGAACAGATGCTGGCACACACAATATGGACCAATCTCAAAACACACAACACTGAGTGAAAAACGAAAGACACAAGAGTGCATACTGGGCGATGCCAATTATGTGAAGTTCAAGGACACGGAAAATAACTTCTGGTGACAGGAACCAAAATATGGCGGCTCTTGGGGCTGAGGATTGACTGGTAAGGGCACCAGGATCTTTCTGGAGTGGTAAAAAATTTATCTTTGGGGAGCTGGTGATACAGGGGTGCCCATTTGGCAGAGCTCATGGAACCGCACATGTGAGATCTGCGTGTTTCGTGGTAGGTAAATTTGCCTCAACTGAAAAGCTAATGCTATTTTTAAATTTCAAGAAAAAACAATGAAATAAACAATGTACAATTTTTTAAAAAATTTAAAAATTTTTGGGAAAACAAAGACATGATATCTGTTTGAGGCACGGGTCCCTGGCCTTCGCCCCCTCAATGCACCTGTCACATCCAGGAGACTCTGGGCTACTGTTGCACCCTCTTCAGGAAAAAACAAATACCCTGAGGAATAATGTTTCCTGCAAACTTATGCCAAGAGGTGCCCACCCTGCTGGTTGCTTAACTCAGTGCTGGATGACAGAAGGGACCTCAGAATCGGGTGGGCTTTAAATTCCATCTCTGCCCTGAGTAGCCAAGTAGCCTTGAGACGAACTTAGTGAGGTTTGCACACCGGGATGCACTGTGGAGCCATCAAGTCGGCATGATTAGCGCACCCATCTGTGCAAATATCCATCTTTTGTGTGAAAACATTTAAAATCCTCTCTTAGCTCTTTGAAAACATTCAGTGCATGATTCTGTCATTTGAGACAACACGGACAAACCTAGGGGACGTTATGTTGTATGAAATGAGCCAGGCTCAGAGAGGTCAGTGTTGCATGACCTCACCTATATGTGGAATCTCAAATAGTCAACCTCAGAGACATAGAGAGGAGAATAGTGGGTAGCAGAAGCTGGGGGCAGGGACGAGCCAAGGTGGCCTGGGAAAGGGGAGACGTTGGTCCTAGTTTCAGTTCAATAAGAGGAGGGAGCCCTGGTGACCTTCTGCACAGCGTGGGGCTCTAGAGGGCTGTTAATTTGATAAGAGTCTGCTTCTGACTTACCCTTTGCCTGGAGGGACCATGACCCCCCCCACCAGGGCCGAGTCTCTGCAGTTTCTCACTTGCGGATCTTGATCTCTGAGTATTCACTGTCGGTGGCCTCCTGTCCCTGTGGGTTCTGAGGTCTGACCTTATGGAAGCTAAGGGATGCATACTGGAGCTCTTCTTCTTCCCCTGAGGAGGGGGCAGCTGTGGCTGGGGGAGGCTGCTTTGGGGGGCTGCCATCTGTCCAGGTTTCAGTCAAGGGGCCCTGAACAGAGAGAGAGAGAGAGAGAAGGGAGTCAGAGCAGATGAGTGGGGCCAGGATGGGGTGGGGGAGAGTCCAGCAAGGAGGCAGGAGATCCATCCTCCATTCATTGCACTTGCATTTTTGCTGAAGTCTCTTTCATGCTTTCCTCCAATATTTAATACTTACTGAGCACCTCATTTGGTGTTTACTAATCTCATTAACTTTCCAAAACAATATCACGAGGAAGATGTTATTATTATCTCCACTGTATACATTAAAAAACAGGTAGAAGTGCCTGCAGTCCCAGCTACTAGGGAGGCTGAAGCAAGAGAATCACTTGAACCAGGGATTCGGAGGTTGTAGTGAGCTGAGATCGCACCAGTGTGCTCCAGCCTGGTGACAGAGCGAAACTCTGTGTCAAAAAGAGAACAAAAAACAAAACGAAAGCCAGGTAGAAACAGTAGGCACTGCAGCCAAACTTCCTGTGACACTAGGACCCAGTCCAGTCTGTTCCTTCTGACTCCAAATCCTCGCGTCCTGCTGAGGTCCCCTGTGTGTGAGGCCCTGAGCTGGTGCTGGATGGACTATGGTGGACACGGTAGGTGTGGGTCCCGTCCTCCTGCAGTTCACTCTTTAACTGAGGGAGGTGACAACAAATGACTGTCAAGCAAATGAATATCTATGTGTGAATTATGTTAAGATGAGCAGGAAGAGGGCAAGTGAGAGAGAACTACAGGGCCTTGATTTGGATTTGGCAGCTGCCCTTGGGAAGCTCTCAGTCTGGTGCTGTGGGGAGGACAAGTCAGTCAAGGAAATTAGATCCCTCTCACAGGGAGAATAATGAGCCCTCCAAAATGTCCATGCCCCGCTCTCCTGAAACCTGTGGATCTGTTACCTTGCATGGCAAAAGCGACTTTACAGATGGAATTAGTTTAAGGATATTGAAATGGGGAGGTTATCCTGGATTATTTGGTTGTGCCCAATGAAGTCACAGGGGTTTTTGCAAGTGAATGGAGGAGGGTATAGAGAGATTGGAAGATGCCAGGCTGCTTGCCTTGCAGACTGAGGGAGGAACCTGAGACAAGGAATACAGGCACCTCTAGAAGTCAGAAAGGGTGCTAGAGGCACTTAAACAATTATAGCACTTGAAAAATTACTGTGTTTGGATGGCCTCAAGGATTTTCTTTTTCTCTATCAGCTCAACAAACACTGGCCTCACAATAAACAATATTAAACCAATTTGCTGCTCATCTACTGCCAGATGCTAACTGACCCCCCTGTTCCGCCAACCATAACCACAGCTTTAATTAAGCAAAAGACTAATTTCACTTACTTTCTCCTAAGAAAACAATCATAGGCTAATTCTGCCAGTTTACAGAGACTACTCGCTTAAATGCCTCTGCGTCCCTGCTTCACCTCTTGACATAGATGGCTTAATTATAATGTGATAACTTAACTTGTGCTAGCCTAACTGACTCCATCTTAGCTGTAAGCTCCAGCTCAGCTTCTCCATCCCTGCCACAGCCCCCACAGGTGCATTACTGAGTCACGCTGTAGTCAGAGCCTTGAACCGTTGAGGTTTGGGTCACGCTGTGCTCAGTACCTTGGCAAGCACACCTGCTACTGTGAATACTCCTTTTGGTAATTGATTGTATGGAAAGTACCCCCTGCTACCCCTCTTGGTGACCGTATGGAAATATTCTTAGTAACCAGCAACTATGGGAATCTCCTGCCTCCTGGTTACCGGCCTCCTCCTACCAACTTGCTTGTTCTGCTTCTGTAAAATTCTGCTTCAGCTAGGCTCCCCCTCCTCTATCCTAAGCGAGGTATAAAAGGAAATGAAGCTCCTCCTTCAGGGCTGAGAGGTTTTGAGCGTGAGCTGACTCTCGGTTGCTGGCAAATAAAGGACTCATAATTTGAACTCAGAGTGTGGCACTTCTGTGACTCGCTCGGTTACAACAATAATACATTTAAATATTAAGTCTCCCCCCCAAAATAAACATGAGTTGCAAATAACTTAGGTATTTATCCATCACACATATGCATAACTCCCTTTCATAAATACTTATAACTCTGCCTATAAATGTGTTAAATATGTGTATTTAGCCAACCCATCCAACATAAAACTCCTGCTCCAACCCCTCCTCCCTCAAAACACCTGATTTTCAACTTTTACCAGAGGTTACACTTCCCAGCTTGCCCAGATGGCCAGTTATAGACTATAACCATTTTATTTATATTTTTTTGAGATAGAATCTTGCTCTGTCATCCAGGCTGGAGTGCAGTGGCACCATCTCGGCTCACTGCAACTCCCCCTCCCAGGTTCAAGCGATTCCTGTGCCTCAGCCTCTTGAGTAGCTGGGGTTACAGGCATGTGCCACCATGCCAGGCTAATTGTATATTTTTAGTAGAGATGCAGTTTTGCCATGTCAACCAGGCTGGTCTCCAATGAAATGATCTGCCCACTTTGGCCTCCCAAAGTGCTGGGATTACAGTTGTGAGCCACTGTGCTCAGCCTCATGTAATATTTTAAAATCAAAATTAGTGCCAAAAAACTCCATGGAGAACAATAATTTAAATAAACTCAGGATTTTGAAGGGGCTTTGCTGAGCCAATTGGAGCCTGAGACACAAGAAAAATGTCTGTCTCTCTTTATATGGTTTCATGTATGTTTAATGGTCAGTTTTATCCAGAACATTAAATAATACAACTACTGACAAATTAAAAATGGTGTGTAATAAAACATCATCATTTTAAATTCAAAGATTTTACATATACCTAAAGCAGAATTTATTATAATCTGCTTTCCGGGCTCTACTGGAAGGAAGGCAGAAATAATATTTTCAAATTCTACTTTGATTCTCTCATTTTCAACTGAGAATGCTGCCTTGCTTGAGAATTTATCTTGACTAAGTGATGATCTTAAATAATTCTTAACTCACTTCATTTTATTGATCCTGACATTATTTAAAATTTTGATATTGGCTTATCATTCGTTTTTTAAAATTAATTTTGATGTTTTAAAAAACAACGCATGAAACTTTGTTTTTCTCAATTATTGAGATTTTTGGCACCCCCTTAAATGTTGCATTCAAAGCAAGTACTTCATTATTTTCGTCATAACTCTGGCCCTCCTGGAGAGGTAGGTGCCTAAGAGGCCAGAACATTCAGGACTGCAGGCTGAGGAGTTTGGGCTTTATCGGGGTTAGCAAACTAGAGCCCTTGGATTGAATCTGGCCCACTGTTTGTTTTTGTCAATAAAGTTTTATTGGAACACAGTGTGACTCACTATTAGCACGTGGTCTATGGCTGATTTCATTCTACAGCAGCAGAGTTGGGTAGCTGGAACAGCAACTGTATAGTCCACAAAGCCAAAAATACTTACCAACTAGCCTTTCAGAAAATGTTTGCTGGCCTCTGATCTAGACAATGGGGATGAAGGACAGCTGTGCAAATGTAGAAGAACTGGGCAGTGATGGCTTCCAGATGATCCCTCCAGATAGGGAAGGGGAGGTGAGAGGCAGGGAGATGACAAGGTCCAAGGAAAAGATCCTGAGGGCTCAGCAATGAGAGGGTTAGGATGGACGGAGGCGATGCTAGCTGTTCTTTGTGGGGCAAATTGACAAGATACAGTGAATTTTCAGCTGTCTGGGAAGACAGGAAGGACACAGAGGAGGTAACCCTCTTCCATGCCTGGTCAGGGAGGAGGGGCTGCCATGCTGTCAGCAAGATGGGGAATCCTGCAGGAGAAGTCAGCTTGTGGGTAGGAGGAGGAGGTGAGGAGATAACTTTGGCCATGACTAGCTGAGCAATCCTGGGGTCCATCCTGTGGGAGGTGTCTAGGCTGGATACTGGGTGTGGAGACACCTATATCGCTCACCTGACAGGCTGAGCCCCTGACGGTGTTTGCATCCTTTATGCCTGTATCCCCGATACCCACTGCTGGCCTTGCTGATTTCTTCCTGCAGGACCTGACTCTGAGTAAAGAGACCATGGTCTTTGAGTCTGTACAGATCAAGGTGTAGTGGGTGGACTGACCCTCCTCCCTCCCACCCACTGCCATGTTTCCTATTAAAGGGTTGGAGGGTGACTGAGGTGAGAGAGGGGTGAACCAGTCCCAGGGACCCCAATGTGGAGAACACAGGCTCCAGCCTTCTGGCTGGTGGGGCCTGAGGTTTGCCATAGACTTGGAGCCCCATGAACAAGGGTGCTTGTGAAATTCTCACCGTGCACCCGTGCCCTCCTTCTTGCCCTTGCTTTAAGCTCTTGACCATGCAGGTCCCTCCAGCTTTGGCTTTAGGGATTCCGTTCCCAGCCCGCCCTCCCCCAGGGCTCTCCCTCCCTCCGCAGGGTCAATGCTTACATGATGAAGATGTCAGAGAAGGACAGGAAGGCCAGGGCTGTGGCTCCAGCTCCCCTCATTGCCCCTAGTGTCACTCCTGATACAGGCCACACAGTGCCTGCAGATGGATTGGAGTTATCTCTGGGATTTACCTTCAGTAACTCGGTCTTTTCACCTCCTGCTGCCTGTAAGGCCCTAGACTTTGATTCTCCTCCCAGCTTTCCCAGACACAAAGAGCAGGGATGGGAAGGAAGAGGATTGCGGACTTCTGGTGAGGCCAATGAGGCATGAGAGTGCTGGGTGCAGTTTTTTTAATTTAAAATTTTTATTTTTGTTCACCATGGAATTATTTTGCGTTATTTTTTACTTTTTAAAAAAGATGATTGTGTCACAATATTATTTCTCTGGCTTGCTGAGTTGTTTTATTTTTGATTCTTACATTTGCTGCCAAGGCAAATGCGCCATGTGTCTCATCCTAGTCTAAGCACTGCATAGCATAGCACTTGTCTCCTCAGACACACCTGTCCAGGCCCCAGCTCCTCCCCTCCAAGATCCACTCCTCCCTTCTCCCCCCCCCCCCCCATACCCCTTTCCTAGCAGGAAGAGGACAGTGATGCTCTGGGTCGGAGGGAAGTTCCAGGCCTCACACCAGAGCACAGACCAGAGCTGAGCTTCCCCTTGAAGCTCAGGGGCCATGAGTGGACATCAGGGTGAGGCAGGTGTGTCCTCCTCCAGCTACTCCCTTACTCACCTGCGTCCTCATTCTGCAGGGAGAGGTCCAGGGAGATGTGCTGGGAGCCCTGAGGGTTCTGAGCTCAGCAGGTGAATTCCCCTTCATTCCTCACGTGCACTCAAGGCAGCTTCAGCAACCCTGGGTTTGAGGGCTGTGAGGGGCTCAGCGTCGGGCTTCCCTGGGTCCAGCTCAGCCTGGAAGGGGGATTGCTGTCAACAGCACAGACCAGGCGCAGAGACTGGCCCTCCAGGACTGAAAGAGATGAGCCATTCCTCACGGCTGTGGATGCTGTAGAGAAAGAGGTGTGTTCAGGAGGTGGATGATCAGGCCCTCGAGGCTGGTCTTGCTGTCTCTGCCTCACTCTTGCCTCTGGGCAGCATTTTCTGCAAGGTGAAACTGGGTCCATCTGGCCAGTCCCCTGAGTCTCCTCTGTGGCTGTGACTGTTGGTGGAGGTCAGACCTGCCAAAGGTGGGACTCAGGGCCATGAGAGACAGGGCTGCAGGTGGGGTGAGCTGGCAGCCTCTCCTCCCTCCCTCAGCAGCCACAAGGTGGGCACCCCCTTTCTGCACAACGAGGTCGACATAGCAGAGCCGGACGCAGTCCCCAAGGAGTCACTGTGCAGAGGGGAGACACTCAGACTCCTGACATCTGAGCTCCCCATGTCAGGAGCTTCAGTGAGGGGCATAGACAGGGTGGGGTTACTCTCCCCTAGGTCAAGTGTTCAGTCCAGAGGATTCAGCGGTGGGACACGGGGCTGCAGAGATGGGGATTCCCCATGTTGATACACACCAAAGACATGGAGCAAACACGGCTCGCAGGAGGCCTGGGACACCGAGGCTGTGACTGCTGTACAGTGAGGCTTGAAGAGGAGGAGAGTGAGAAGAGAAGGGGTCAGTTTGACAAGGGCAGGCGCCTCTCCCTTAGTTGTGGTTATCTGGTCATCAGGACGGGTTTCTTCACCACTGATATCTCAGTCAACCACACCACCCCTGGTGACTCCACAGCAGGAGGGGCCTGCCAGCCCCAGGGCTTTGCTCCTGCAGACTCTACTCTCAGGGGTCCAGGTGAACAGAAGCAACGGAGCAAGGACACCAGCCCTGGGGTGTCCACACTCAGCGCTGGGCAGGATTATTTTGGAGAAGAAATGTGCACCTGAATGAAACAGAAGATTATATTTAACTGTGTGGCTGTGGGCTGGGAGGAAGTGGTGGGGGACCCTGGGAGGTGGAGCCTCCTTAGACCCATGTCAGTTTTCTTGAAACATTTCTTTTGGGGGAAATAGAAGACATAGATAAAACTGACCCCAAGAGAACATCTCAGGCAAGGCGTGGTGCTCACACCTGTAACCCCAGCACTTTGGGAGGCTGAGATGGGTGGATCACCTGAGGTCAGGAGTTTGAGACCAGCCTGACCAACATAATGAAACCCCACCTCTACGAAAAATGCAAAAATTTGCCGGCCGTGGTGGGTGCCTGTAATCCCAGCCACTCAGGAGGCTGAGACAGGAGAATCACTTGAACCTGGGAGGCAGAGGTTGCAGTGAGCCGAGATTGCACCACTGCATTCCAGCCTAGGTGACAGAGAGAGACTCCATCTTAAAAAAGGACAGGACATCTCAGTGATTTACACATATGAACACCTTTAGAGATATAGAACATTAATAGCACCCCAGGACTGCCCATGTGTTCCCCCTTCCTATCAGTGGTGCCCCACTCCCTCCTGAAGGTGTCCCTAGTCTCACTTGAATGCTGATTTTCTCCTTGCTTTGCTACATAGTTTTATCATCTGCGTGCACTGCCTTGAATACTATAGTGTCGCATAGGTTTTTCTGAAGACGTTGTATACATAAGCAATTACAGTCTGTTTTCTTCCACGTAACTTCATGCGTCTGTGCATTCCATGTTGTCCCCCAGTTGCCCATGACCTGGAGTAGATCAGCTGTGACAATTGAGAAGGGAAGGTGCAGGGCTTGGGTGCACATAGTTGACCCACACCCCTATCACCAATACTTGTATTTGCAGCTGATATCTGCTGCCACTTCCCCATCCTGCGCCCCCTATCCCTGCCCAATCACTCTCTCCTAGTAGAGGCAGCTGCAGCATCTCTGTGGTCAGCAAGGCTGAGCCATGGCCCATGTGTTTCCCATGGTCCCCAATTTACAAAGAAAAGCAGAAAAACGGCTGGGTGCGGTGGCTCATGCCTGTAATCCCAGCACTTTGAGAGACTGAGGCGGGTGGATCACAAGGTCAAGAGATCAAGACCATCCTGGCCAACATGGTGAAACCTCTTCTCTGCTAAAAATGCAAAAATTAGCTGGATGTGGTGGTGGGTGCCTGTAGTCCCAGCTACTCGAGAGGCTGAGGCAGGATAATCACTCAAACTCAGGAGGCGGAGGTTGCAGTGAGCCGAGATCGCACCATTGCACTCCAGCCTGGGCAACAAGAGTGAAACTCCATCTCAGAAGAAAAAAAAAAAAAAGAAAGAAAGAAAAGCAGAAAAACAGAAAGTAGAAAAAGGAGAAAGTTGCAGAGACTCTAAGCATAAAACAGGTTCTAATAACCCACTTATGGCCCAGAAGACCTGGGAGGCTCCTGTATGTATCCCTACTTCTTCATTTTGTAGAAGACACCAGAGTTCAGTGTCAAGTGCCATGATCTAAATATTTGTGTCCTTTTCCAATTAAATCCTCACGTCTAAGGTGATGGTATTCAAAGATGGTGGAGTTCTCGTAAATAGGATTAGTGCACTTGTAAAAGAGACCCCAAGGAGCTTGCGTGGCCTTCCACCACGTGAGAACACAGTGAGAAGGCATCATCTATGAAAAAGCAGGACCTCACCAGGCACCAGTCTCCTGGCACTTTGATCTTGGAATTCCCAGCTTATGCACTGTGAGACATAAATTTCTGTTGCTTATAAGCCAGCCAGTTTATAGTATTTTGTCATAGAAGCCTGAATGGGCTGAGAGAGCAAGTGTATGGCCCAAATCACACAGGTGCCCTGTCTCCTGCCCAAGTGTCTGATCAGGAGCCACTTCATCAATCTTGTCTGCCCAGGACAGACTAGGCTGGGACAGGGAAAGCTGATGTTAATTTGAGAGGGAAGAACTGTCAAGTCTCTCACATGAGATGAGGAAAGAAATTTCATTCATGCGTTTATTCATTCTGCATTTAGGTCAGGAGCACTGTGCTGTGCCTTGAGATATCCAGCAAAGGGTGAAAAGGACAGGACCAGTCCTTGCCTTTGAGGAGAGAAACATTGGATTGGGAGACAGACAAGTCACCTGATGTTTCTGATGCCAGAGGGTAGGTGGCTGTGAAGCGGTAAGCAGACTGGGAATAGGGAGGATCTTGGTCTTTGGAGGTGGAAGTGAATTCTCGGGAAGGAATGGGCAGCGTGGACATGGTTGGAATTTTCAGGCAGCCATGGGAATGTGAATTCCCTGGAGCTCTGGAATCCCTGGACTTCCAGGTACTGTGTTTCCATTCCTTTCGCCCTCCCACTATACTGGAAACCATCAGCCAGCCAGCTACAAAGTTCTGCATGTGACCAACCCCAGCAGGAGACAGGGCATTGCCCATAGGGGGCGCTCCCTCTTCCAAGGACAGGCTCTGGCTCCTGGTGTTGCCCGGGCAACGATTGTGGTGCTGTCCGTGGTGCTGATGCAGAGCAGAGCCCTGACCTTGGAGATGTCTGCGGCCCTGTGGAGGGGCCTGACCACACAGAACAGGGGCCTAGGTGAGAGTCAGATACTCAAGACGTCAGGTGTCCTGGAGAGAGCCTGGGTCCACCTTGGAGGAGGCATTCAGAGGAGGGACAGACCTTTGTTTCTTGTCCTTCTGTCCTCCTTCAGGAATGGTCTATGGACAGGGCCAGGCTGTGACTCCTGGTCAGACACTGGAGCAGAAGACAGGGCACCTGTGTGGTTTTGGCAATTCCCTTGCTCTCTTAGTCCATTCAGGTTTCTATAACAAGATACCTTCACTGCTCCGAGGGTAGATAAGGTGAAGGCTCTGAGCTGCCCCTCTATGTACAGGTTTCCATCTCATCCTCCAACACCCCTGAGTATCAGATGCCTTTTCTCTTCCTAAAGAGGTCTGTACCTGCGTCTCCTTTCTGTGTATCTCTGACATCCAGAAGCAGGTTCTGGCCTGGGGTCTGAAGCAGATGGAATCGACCCTGGGTCTCCTCCTGCTCTTTTCCACCTAGATTGCTTCCGGCCACTTGAGGATCCTGATGGAAATCATCCCCTTTCTGGGACAGTAGCCGTGGACAGGGCTAGAGTCATACAGTGACCCATGGGGGTGGAAGATGGAGCAGTGCACAGTCACAGAGACCCTACTGCACCATCATTGACTCTGGCACTTCCAGCCAGAATCTCATATCCTGAGCCAGGGCCCCTGTGGGGAAACAAGGGTCAGCCCAGCTTAGCCCCACAGCCCCTCTCCCTGAAGCTCACTCTCCCGCCCACAGCAGGGGCAGCAGCAGCTGCAGTGTGAGCTTTTTTAGGGTGAGAGTCGCAGAGCCTTGGTGTCACAGGGCCCTAGAGGAGGCCCCAAAGGAAGCCTAGGGGTAAGATCAGAAAAATAACTGACCACAAAAGAGGACCTTTGCCCCACGCTGCCAGAGCTATCAGGGCTCTTGAGAAGTGGCCAATTCTA